>JAOTQJ010010564.1:0-55431 GCA_025642045.1 Solanum sejunctum
TCATTACTACCTCAAGATAACTTTTCCTTCCTCCAAATATTTATCTACAATATAGTAGGTGATAAAAATAGCATTGGAAGCCAATAGATACATCTTGATAGCTCAATCACAAAAAAAAAATAACACATGGGCAGCATACGAGTATTTATAAACCCGAGCATATTCTTTCACCCTTTCTGCCCCTAATCATATTTTCTAATACACATTCGCATGTACATATCATGTGAAACCTATTTTATTCCATACCAGTCTTACAACATCCCAAAGAGCACAACGCATAACAATTCTATACAACCTACAAATGGATAGCATAACATTACCTCCCTTTGCTACATGTCGACGTCGAGAATTCCAAACTTGTTACAACTATAACCAAACTATTCCAACAATTTTTAGACATGAAAATAGTCCTAAATTATCTTAGAATAGTACCCAAGAGGTGATAAAGGACGTGATCCAATAGCCTTCCATCTAATAGCCCACAAGTTCCAATCAACACTACATTTAAGATAGCACAATAAAACTCGTTTGTTAAATGAAACCAAAATCAGGGAAGCAACCTTAGAGTAATATGCATAACTCAAACCATGTTAGGAACATCCACTTTGCTTTATAAGACAGCCAATAAACTATAGAGAAGTCACTAAAACAAAAGGCAAGTGGGCAACAAACGAGTTTTATTGGTGATCTAATAGCCTTCCATCTAATAGCCCACAAGTTCCAATCAACACTACACTTAAGATAGCACAATAAAACTCGTTTGTTAAATGAAACCAAAATCAGGGAAGCAACCTTAGCATAATATGCATAACTCAAACCATGTTAAGAGCATCCACTTTGCTTTATAAGACAGCCAATAAACTCTAGAGAAGTCACTAAAACAAAAGGCATGTGGGCAGCAACTTTCTAAAGACAGGCTGTCCAAATTTTCAGCTCAAACATACTATCATATACTTCTTATTTTTCAAAAGAAAACCATACTAAACACATGTGTAAACATAATTACCACTACCTTCAATGTGTAGGGCTTCTCCAAGAATCCTAGATGTTCCCTTGTGGCTGCTTTGCTAGGTTAAGTAAGTGTAGAGAGAAAGTTGTGAAAGCTGAAATTTTTCCAAGTCTAAGAGTGAATGAAATTTGTTGCTTGTTATCCCTTTTTAAAGGCCTAATTTGGACAACTTTATTTTGGCCTCTTGACCACCTAATATCACATATTGTTAACCTAGTGAGGCAGCAGTATGGCCCTCAAACTTGGGCCTAAATGGGTCTTAAATTTGATGGGCTTTGGCAACCCATTTTTCAAACTTCTCTTCACTTGGTTTGGGACCAAATGGTTAAGTGTGTTGTGATATACTAGGGATCTTTTTATATTCTTCTTGGGCTGAAAATAAGGTCCAGTTTTGATGTTAAAACTTGGGCTAAAGTTACACCCTTAACATGGACTTTATTCATAATCAGACTTGGACAAATTCGACATCGGGCCTCACCTCCGTTTAGTTAGCAAATTTAAGCTAAGAAAGTAGGTGATTCACCTACTAGCTTCGTAAGTCCTACAAGCACCTCAATTTTATTACTTCATTTAAGGTCGTGATCTCCTTAATTTGACAAAAAACATGTATACACTCGACTCTCTTAAGCGTTAGATGCACATATCACCCTATAACATGAGATTCGAGCACTTTTAAAAATGAGTTCCAATTTGACCAAAACATATCATGTTTCATTTGTGTTATACTAGTATTGTAAGATATGGGGTGTTACAATTAATGATACCAGGCATGCTTTCACTGGGGCTAAATGGTGAAGTAGTGTTGTCAGACTATAAAAGGGCTTGGTTGCAAAGGTTTCAAAGACTAAACTTAGTCCAGCCTTAAAAATTTCTCCATGACTCTATTTTTAGTGATTTAAAAAGCTACGTGACTCAAATTTTCACAAGGAGTGTTGTGAAGGTGTCAGATTTTGGTTTTGACATGTATTTTAAAGTAAATATGTTATTTTAGCTAGTTGTATTCTCAAAAATATGTGAAAACTTTACATTGAAATATCTCCATCGATTCTTAACAAAATTAAGTAAAATTTGGATCTAAGTTATTTTATTTCCCAAGAGAAATTTTATGGTTTGTTTGAATTCAGATAATTTGATTATTTTGATATAAAATCTAACTAAGAATATTTAGTGAGAAATATTTTTCAATAAAGAATATAACCTCATTTTTGAGCCATTTCTCGGCCTTCTGGGATATATTTTCCTCATAATTTTTAGCTATAGACTAGGGGTAACATGAGGATCATTATATGGGGATCTATTTGGGTTTTTAGGGATGGGCCCTATTTTTCCCCATTTTAGGTGCAATTGATATAATTTCACTTTTTTCTCAAGATTTTACAGCCAAATCGACCATGTTAATCCTGTGACATATATTTTGATAGTTGAGCAGAAACTAGAGATGATCAAGTAAGGAAAAGCTTAAGTGTACTGACTAGAAGCAGGAGGAACCACCTTTCAGTAGCCTAGGACTCCTTAAAACTCTAGACTGAGATGAAATGTATGCATGTTGAGTGGAAATATGTTGTTTATGAGTTAGTGTATCACCCCACACGTTACAATACTAGTACTACACAAATGACACATGACATGGTTTGGTCAAATTATCACTAATTTTTAAAAGTGCTTGAATCTTGTGTTAAAGGGCTATATGTGCGTCTAAGGCTTAAGAGAGTCGAGTACATACATGTCTTGTGTCGAATTGAGGAGATCATAGCCTTAAAAAAAGTGAGAGAATTGAGGTGCTTGTAGGAATTAGGAAGCTAGCAGGTGAGTCACCTAGTTGCTTACCTTAAATTTGCTAGTTAAACAGAGATGAGGCTCGACGTCAAATTGGTCCAAGTCCAATTATAAATGAAGTCCATGTTAAGGGTGTAACTTTAGCCCATGTTTTAGAATCATAAATGGACTACATTTTCAGCCCAAGAAGAATATTAAAAGGGCCCAAGTACATCACAACCCACATGGCTAATTGGGCCTAAACTAAGTGAAGAGAAAGTTGAAAAATGGGCAGCCCAAGCACATCAACTTGGAGACCCATTTAGGCCCAAGTGTAAGGGCCAAGCTACTGGATAACCAGCTTATTTGTATATGGTAAAAGGTATTCAAAAGGTAAAGAGTAATTCGGCCAAGAGACCTTTTATAAAGGGCTCAAAACAACTCCCATAATTCATTTTCAACTTGACCAAAACAAAAATCAGATTGCTCTCTAAGTTTTCTTTCAACTTTCCTTGACTTTGTAAAGCAACTAAAAAAGGATTTTAGGGTTCTGAAGGAGGCTATAAACCTTGAAGGCAGAGGTAAGTAAATATAGTTGTGAATTTAGTATAGTTTCTTCATGAAAAACAAGAAGTATATGCTAGTATGTTTGCACTGGAAAATTTGGACAGCATGTGTTTAGAAAGTTGCTCCACAGTTGCCTTTTGTTTTAGTGACTTCTCTATGATTTTTTGGCTGTATTATAAAGATAAGTTGATGTTCTTGTCATAGATTGAGTTATAGATATTACCCTAAGGTTGCTGCCCTGATTTTGGTTTCATTTAACAAACAAGTTTTATTGTGCTATCTTAAGTGTAATGTTGATTGGAACTTGTGGGTTGTTGGATGGAAGACTATTGGATCACATCCTTCATTACTTCTTGGATGATGTTATAACACTAATATAGGACTATTTGTATGTATAAATATTGTCTAAACAGTTTGGTTAGAGTTGGAACAGGTTTGGAATTGTCGACGTCGAAATATAGCGAAGGGAGGTAACGTTATGCTGTCCATTTATAGGTTAAGTAGAATTGTCATGTGTTGTGCTTTCTGGACTGTTGAAAGACTATCATAGCACTAAAATAGGCTGCTCATAATGTGTACATGCTAATATGGATTAGAAAAATACGATTAGGCGCGAAATAGTTGAAAGAATACGCTTGAGTTTATAAATACCCACTTGCTGCCCATGTGTTGTTATTTTATGTGATTGGGCTGTCAAGATGTATCTATGAGCTACTAATGCTAGTTTTATCACCTACTATATTATAGATAAATATTTGGAGGAAGGGAAGGTTATCTTGAGGTAGTAACGAGGTCATACAACGAGGTATATAAAGCTACTTGATTTCTTATTAGTTGGCATGAAATCTAGATTCTTCCTTGGTACATAAAGGCACTTGGCAACTCCGACACAACAATTAACCATGTCTCCACTCTTTGACGTATTCATATGCTCCCATACGAAGTCACCTTCAAATCTGCATACATACATGGACACCAAGTTACATGGGTTCTTTTTGTCAAATAAAGTTCACGAGTTGTTATATCTCAAACGCATTTCATTATTTGTGTAACGTACTCTTTTCACTATCATATTGTCTTGTAATATTATCTACTTGTCACATGCTACATATACAATCCTACAGCTCTAATATTATGAGCACCGAAAGAATCATCTCAAAGTTAATTGAAAGGTAAAGTATATTGTTTTTTGATAGGTGGTAGCCCGAGGGGTGGAAGAATCACCTAGCCAGGGACGATCCTATCATGGGTGGTAGCCTGAGGGGTTAAGAAGAACCTAGCCAAAGACGATTCTGATACAGTTTTACCACTGATTAGCTGGTCATTTGTATTACATATTGTACACAGACTATACAGTAGAGGTAAAGTAATATGAAGAAAATAAAGTACATAATCCCAAAGTATAACCAAGGGTGGTCTCTAATCTTACACTAGTGCATGGTTTCATTTGAGTTGTTACTTCTTGTATAGTATGTCTTGCCTTACATATTCATTACATTATCTCGTACTAACATCCCTTACGGGAGACTTGCATTTCATTCTATAGGTACAGGTGCTGGTAGATCTCCCCAATTGGAGCACAGGATATTCAGTTGTTGTTACCAGGCTCCAGGTTATTTCAGAGCTTTGTGTGTCTAGAGCTTATATGTTTATATTGTATAGTTAGTCAAGGCAGGGCCTATCCTAACCCTTATTTGATACTTTCTCTTATCTAGAGGCTTTGTGGACTATGTAAATTAAAGTATGGTCATGTCGCGTACCTTAGACACCGTGGCCACAACAACCTAGTCATATTTATTTTCTTTTGGCTTGTTATTGCTGCTTGCTTTCATAAAGGCACACTGGGGATAGAAATCCCTTATAATATGTATAGGAAGCGCATGGATATAGGTTGATTCTCTCGGGTTTTATTTGCAATGGGTGCCAGTCCGCCTTAATGGGACTTGGGGCATGACAAAAGTGATATCAGAGCGGATCATCCTAGGGAGTCTACAGAGTTGTGACTATGTAGAGTCTTGTATATCGATGTGTTGTGCACCATATTTATAAGTAGGAGGCTACGTGCCATTCAGGAGTTGTTACTTTCTTTTCATTTTTTAGATCGTGCCATAGAACTAAGTGTAATAGGTGGATTGTGTCTAACTCATAAATTGTTTTTTATAGCAAGTATGCCATAAACCAGGCAAACCAAAGGTAAAGGAAAGGCAGTAGAAGTGGTGGCTAGTACACCTAGTCATAAGAGACAATAAAATGAGGCCTAAGATGAGTCTCTATCACAGATATCTCTAACCCCTCTAGCTCCCGATGAACCCAAAAGTAGTGAAATTTTCCCAGAACCACCTATCGATTTTACTGTGTAGGATGTGAGAAATGCAGGCCAACTATTGACTCGTATAGTTGTTGGCTAAGGCCAAAGATAGGAAGGTCCAGTTATAGGTACAGGTGGTGCAAATAGGGCAACTAGCATGAAGATACATGACTTTCTTAATTTGGACCCTCCATCCTTCACTAGGTCAGATACTAATGAAGATCCCTAAGACTTTATTGATCAAATAAAGTGCACTTTAGATGTTATGCAAATGAATGGTACAGAAGTTGTCAAATTAGTGACATATAGGTTGAAGGGTGTAGCTATATTGTGATATAAGGCTTGGAAGCAATCTAAGGGTATAGATGCACCCCCAACTATCTGGAAGGAGTTCAAAGAGGCATTTCTTGACTATTACTTGACATTACAAATTTGAGAGGCCCATGCAGATTAGTTCCTGAGTCTCCACCAAGGGAATATGAGCATGTGGGAGTATAGCCTTAAATTTAATTCCCTGGCAAGTTTTGCTCCTAATGTAGTTGCTACTATGATAGAGAGAGTTCATCAATATGTAGATAGGTTAGACATGTATCTGGTCAGAGACTACACCATTGCTTCCTTGAATAAAGATATAGACATAGCGAGGATGCAGGCTTTCGCACAGAAGTTGGAGGATCATAGGCATAGAAGAAGGACATAAGAGTTGGAAAGGGGGTAGGCCAAAAGGGCCAGATCTACAGGGCAGTTTACACTATCCCAAGGTGAGTTTAGACCTTAATTTTCCAACAGACTACCTAGGCCATCATCCTCCTATTCTGCAGCTAGTGCTCCACCATAACCTCAAGGGTCTAGAAGTAATCAGTTTGGTCAACAAGGTGAGGGACAAGGTACACGGTCAACAGGGTATTCAGTAGGCTAGCAAATAACTCCTAGGCAACCTTGTAAATAATGTGGAAGAAGTCATCCTGGTATATGTCGTGTTGGGACAGATGTTTGTTATTGGTGTGGTGCGCCAGGGCATATGATAATATTGTTTGAGAAGGCATATGGGTGATATAGCACGATCTATTAGGTCAGCTATTGTATCATCATCATTAGTTCCCCCAATAAGTATGGGTCAACAAGCACCTATGGGTCATGGTAGAGGTGTTAGAGGGGCAGCTAGCTCTAGCGGAGTCCAAATTGCACTTATGCTCTGGGGAATAGGCATAATTTGGAAGCTTCACCTGATGTGGTCGTAGGTACATTGTCCATATTTTCACATAATGTATATGCATTAATTAACTGTGGTTCTACACTATCATACATTACCCTACTAGTTGCTGGGAAGATTAAGAGAACACCCAAATTGTTGAACCAACCATTTGAAATGTCCACACCAATTGGTAAAACTATTATGGCTAGGAGGATTTATTATGACTGTGTAGTAACTGTTTGTGACCGTGACACATTGGCTACCTTATTAAACTAGAAATTGTAGAATTTAATGTTATAATGAGTATGGATTGGTTAGCGTGTTGCTATGCCACCGTGGATTGCTGAACTAAGAGAGTGTACTTTCATTTTTCACATGAGGCAGTTCTTGAATGGGAAGGTAATATTGGGGCACAAAAAGTAAGTTTATCTCTTATTTTAGTCTAAAAATATGATATCTAAGGGAAATATATGTCATTTAGTTAGAGCAAGGGATGTGGAGGTAGAATCGCCAACTTTTCAATCAGTTCTAATAGCGAATGAATTTATTGATGTGTTTCCTGAAGAGTTTCCAGGCTTACCTCCTAAATGAGAAATAGATTTTGGTATTGACTTACTTTCAGACACTCAACCTATTTCTATCCCTCCATATAGAATGGCCCTGGTAGAATTGCATGAATTAAAAGAGCAATTAAAAGATTTATTGGAGAAGGGTTTTATAAGACCTAGTGTGTCTCCTTGGGGTGCACCATTGTTATTTGTACGCAAAAAGGATGGCACCTTGAGAATGTGTATCGACTATCGACATTTGAATATGGTGACAATTAAGAATAAGTACCCCATCCTTAGGATTGATGATTTATTTGATTAGTTACAGGGTGACAAATGCTTTTCAAAGATTGATTTGAGATCAGGTTATCACCAAGTGAGGGTAAAGGAGAAAGATATACCTAAGATTGCTTTCAGAATACACTATGGTCACTTTGAATTTCTTGTTATGTCATTTGGGCTAACGAATGACCCAATAGTTTTCATGGATCTGATGAACTGGGTATTTAAGTCATTCTTGGATGTGTTCGTGATAGTATTTATAGATGACATTTAGGTATATTCAAGATCAGAAGAGGACCACGCAAATCACTCACAACTAGTGTTACAGGTTCTTTTTGATAGACAGTTATATGCTAAATTCTCTAAACATGAATTTTGGCTATAATCAGTGGCATTCTTGGGTCATATTGTGTCCAATGAGGGAATAAGAGTTGATTCACAAACGATAGAGGCTGTGAAAGATTGGCCAAGACTAATGACACCTACGGGAGTTTAGAGCTTCCTACAGGTTATTACAGAAGGTCTGTTGAAGATTTTTCTTTAATTTTTACACATCTAACAATGTTGACATATAAGGCAACCAAGTTCCAATGGAATGATGCATGTGAAAGGATCTTCTAGGAGCTAAAAAATAAGCTCACTTCTGCACCTGTGTTAGTACTTCCAGAAGGATCTGAGGGGTATGCAGTGTATTGTGATGGTTCAGGAGTTGGCTTAGAGTGTGTACTAATACAGCATGGTAGGATAATTGCTTATTCATCTAGACAACTGTGATCACATGAGAAAAACTATCCAACGCATGATCTTGAGCTTGCAGCGGTTGTGTTTGCTCTGAAAATATGGCTCCACTATTTGTATGGGGTTTATGTTGACATATATATGGATCATAAGAGTCTGCAATACATTTTTAAACAGAAAGATCTAAATTTGAGATAGCGGAGATGGCTAAAGCTAATAAAGGATTATGACATTGATATACTATACCATTCGGGGAAGGCAAATATGGCAAATACTGGTGACCAGGCCATGGTAAGTCAAGGAGGGGCTAAAGATCTATGTCATCTAGCTAATTTGGGAGTTCACCTTCTTGAAACTCCAAAGAAAGAGGTTATTATGCATAATGCAGTAGCATCTTCATTGGTAATAGAGGTGAAAGAAAAATAGTTCGAAGATCCTATTTTACGATAGCTTAAGGAAAAGGTGAGTCAGGGTACGATAAAGGGCTTTGAACTTACATAAAATGGAGTACTTTACTGCTAAAATAGATTATGTATGCCTGATATTAATGGGTTAAGAAAGAGAATAATGGAAGAAGCCCATCATTCCCGATATTCTATCTATCCAGGATCAACTAAGATGTACCATGACCTGAAGGGAATGTTTTGGTGGGGAGGTATGAAAAAGGACCTTGCAGAATCTGTGGATTAATGTCCAAATTGCCAACAAGTAAAGGTAGAACACCAAAAGCCAGGAGGTTATATGTAGTGTATAGAGCTTCCAACATGGAAGTGGAGTATGATCAATATGGATTTTGTTGCTGGTTTGCCTCGCTTATTTCAAAAGTTTGACTCCATATGGGTAATAGTTGACAGACTCACAAAGTCAGCATACTTCTTATCAGTCAGGAGTGATTATACAGCTGAAGAATATGCCAAACTATACCTCAAAGAGATATTCAGGCTACATGGAGTGCCAATATCTATTATATTTGACTGAGGGACTCAATTCACTGTGATGTTTCGAAAGTCCTTCCAAAGGAGTTTAGGGAAACAAGTAAATTTGAGTACAATATTCCACCCTCAAACAAATGGTCAAGTAGAATGCACCATTTAAACACTTGAAGATATATTGAGCGCTTGTGCATTGGACTTTAAAGGTAGTTGGGTGGACCATTTGCCACTTATTGAATTTGCCTATAATAATAGCTACCACTCAAGTATCAAGATGGCACCTTATGAAGCTTTGTATGGAAGGAAATGTAGATCGCCAATTAGATGGTTTGAAGTGGGTGAAATCACCTTGGTTGGACCAGATCTAGTACAAAAAGCTATGGAAAAAGTTAAGGTAATACAACAGTAGCTTGAAACAACCCAAAGTCATCACAAGTCATATGCGGATGCTAGGAGGAGGGGACTAGGATTCTTAATAGGGGATTGGGTATTTTTAAAGGTGTTTCCAATAAAAGGGGTTATAAGATTTGGTAAGAAAGAAAAACTGAGCCCACGTTACATAGGACCATATCAAATTATTAAGAGGTTCAGGCAGGTTTCATATGAACTAGATCTACCCAAAATCAAAGTACCCTTACTTATTTGAAGCTAAAGTGGAAGTTCCACATGAAGAATTGGGACACTAATAGGTACGTGTGATTGAATATTTAATGTGTTGTCAAACGTTTATATAAGGAAAGCTTTAAACTTGGTTAAGCTATTCAATTATGTTAACATTCGAGGACGAATGTTCCTAAGGTGGGGAGGATGTAACACATCACACCTTACAATACTAGTACTACACAAATGAAACATGACATGGTTTGGTCAAATTAGCACTAATTTTTAAAAGTGCTTGAATCTCATATTAATGGGCTATATGTGTGTCTAATGCTTAAGAGGGTCAAGTGCATACATGTTTTGTGTTGAATTGAGGAGATCACAGCCTTAAACAAAGTGAGAGAATTTAGATGCTTGTAGAGCTTAGGAAGCTAGCAGGTGAGTCACCTACTTGTTTAGCTTAAATTTGCTAGCTAAATGGAGACGAAGCTCGACGTCAAATTAGTCTAAGTCCGATTATAAATAAAGTTCATGTTAAGGGTGTAACTTTAGACCATGTTTTAGAGTCATAAATGGACTACATTTTCATCCCAAGAAGGAAATTAAAAGGGCCCAAGTACATCACAACCCACTTGGCTAATTGGGCCTAAACTAAGTGAAGAGAAAGTTGAAAAATGGGCAGCTAAAGCCCATTAACTTGGAGACCCATTTAGGCCCAAGTGTAAGGCCAAGCTTCTGGATAACCATCTTACTAATATGTGGTAAAAGGTGGTCAAAAGGTCAAGAGTAAGTTGGCCAAGAGACCCTTTATAAAGGGCTCAAAATAGCTCCCATAAGTCATTTTCAAATTTCCTTGACTTTGTAAAACAACCAAAAAAGGCTTCTAGGGTTCTTAAGGAGGGTTTAAACATTGAAGGAAAAGGTAAGTAATTATAGTTGTGAATTTAGTATAGTTTCTTCATGAAAATTAAGAAGTATATGCTAGTATGTTTATGATGGAAAATTTGAAAAACATGTGTTTAGAAAGTTGCTGCGCACTTGCCTTTTATTTTAGTGATTTCTCTATGGTCTGTAGGTAATACTATGAAGAGAAGTTGATGTTCTTTTCATAGATTGAGTTATAGATATTACCCTAAGGTTGCTTCCCTGATTTTGGTTTCATTTAACAAACAAGTTTTATTGTGCTATCTTAAGTGTAATGTTGATTGGAACTTGTGCGTTGTTGGATGGAAGGCTATTGGTTCACATACTTCATGACTTATTGAGTGTTGTTGTAAGACTGTTTTAGGACTATTTTTATGTATAAATATTGTTGTAATAGTTTGGTTAGAGTTGGAACAGGTTTGGAATTGTCGACGTCGAAATGTAGCGAAGGGAGGTAACATTATGCTGTCCATTTGTAGGTTAAGTAGGGTTGTCATGTGTTGTGCTTTATGGGCTATTGTAAGATTGTCATGGCACTAAAACAGGTTGCACATGATGTGTACATGCGAATGTGTATTAGAAAAATACGATTAGGGGCAAAAAGGTTGAAAGAATACGCTCGGGTTTATAGATACTCGCTTGCTGCCCGTGTGTTATTTTTTTATGTGATTGGGCTGCCAAGATGTATATATTGGCTGCTAATTCTAGCTTTATCACCTACTATGTTGTAGATAAATATTTGGAGGAAGGAAAGGTTATCTCGATGTAGTAATGAGGTCATACAATGAGGTATATAAGGCTACTTGACTTCTTATTACTTGGCATGAAATCTAGATTATTCCTTGAAACATAAAGCCACTTGGCAACTCTGACACAACCAATAACCGTATCTCCACTTTTTGACATGTTTATATGCTCCCATACATAGTCACCTTCAAATCTGCATACAAATATAGACACCAAGTTACATGGGTTCTTTTTGCCAAATAAAGTTCACGAGTTGTTTTATCTCATATGCATTTCATTATTTATGTAATGTACTCTTTTCACTATCATATTGTCTTGTAAGATTATTTACATGTCACATGCTACATATACAGTCCTATAGCTCTAATATTATGACCACCAAAAGAATCATCTCAAAGGTAATTAAAAGGTAAAATATATATTATTTTTTGATGGGTGGTAGCCCAAGGGGTGGAAGCATCACCTAGCCAGGGATGATCCTATCATGAGTTGTAGCCCAAGGGCTTAAGGTAGAACCTAGCCAGGAACGATCACGATACAGTTTTATCACTGATCAGCTGATCATTTGTATTACATATTGTGCATAGACTATATAGTAAAAGAAAAGTAATATAGAGAACATAAAGCATATGGTCCCAAAGTATAACCAAGGGTGGTCTCTAATCTTATACCAGTGCATGACTTCATTTGAGTTGTTACTTTATGTACAATATGTCTTGCCTTACATATTTAGCATATTATCTCATACTGACGTCCCTTGTGTGTCTAGTGCTTATATGTTTATATTGTATATTTAGTCAAGGTGGGGCCTGTCCCGAACCTTATCAAATACTTTCTCTTATCTAGAATCTTTGTAGACTATGTGAATTAAAGTATGGTCATGTCTCGTACCTTAGACACCGTGGCCCCAATGGCCTAGTCATATTTATTTTCATTTGGCTTGTTATTACTGCTTACTTTCATATAGGCATATTGAGGGTAGAAATCCCTTATAATATGTATAGAAAGTGCATATATATAAGTTAGTTCTCCCAGTCTTTATTGTAAGTGGGTGCCAGTCCGCCTTAATAGGACTTGGGGCATGATAGTTAGGCAGTTGAGTGTATGTTTTGGATGAGTAGTTATGCTCTATATGATTCATATGTAATGATTGTATGGTGTATAACTAAATTATTAGCTGAGTTCTTACATAGTTCAATACAAAAAGGCCTGGCAAAGGTTAGATTTGGGTTGATGTCCCATGGCAATATGTATCATGGCGTAATTCTTGTCTATGTAGATGTGTAGCCTGATGCTCTGCGATATGCTAGCTGTGAGGTTGTTTGTTATTGTGCATCGTACTATGGACTAATTTTTGGAAGACATGACTCCATGTTACTTAATGACATATATACTTCCTTATAATATCGTAATCAACTATGCGCTCCTTATACTGGCTTGTGACTTGGTAATATGCTATATTCTAGGAACTGTCGTTATTATGCTACTGATTAAATTATGCCTTTGTATATAACTATTAACATAGTATACTTGTTATACTTACTTAGTCTTGGGGGTTAGATGTTATAGTCTGAGGAATGTAATAGTTATGTTGTTGGTTAGGTCTTATAACAATTAACAAGACATATATTACTACGAAAACACTGATGGGCTAGAAATGGGAATATAACCCTATAAGAGATATGTAGGCTATATCCTACAGGCTTTCTTAGGTTTTCTGTGATTCAAATGCTATCTATATAGGTTAGTCTTTGGGACTGAGTCGGGACCTAGTTGCCTTGGCATGTATCGTTTGTGATAGCTAGGGTATGGTATACTCTGGGTAGGTGACACATCTCTGATTCCTTATTTTATTGGGGTCTTATCTTAGGGTTAGACCAATGTTACCCTAGAGGTACTATGTATAGAGACACACCGCTGCTTATATCTATAAAGGGGTTCAAGGCCTCGTGTGACTATTGAGGGATTCGAGGCCCTATGTGACCATTAGGGGTTCGAGCCCCATTTGACTGTTAGGGGTTCTAGGCCTCAATTAATTGTCAGACCATCTAAAGATGACTTACTTTCCCCTAGATAGAGGCTAGGTCGAGAGGACTAAGGGTTCAAGGCACCATTGATTGTTAAGTGTTTGAGGCCCTATTGTTTGTTAGAGGTTTGAGGTATCATATGATATAGATTTGTGAACCCATAAACCTATACGCACCCTAATTGTGCATTGGTATACCCTTTTTGCTTATGGGGACTCAGGAGGAGTACAAGCATATATATTAGGGTCTTACACCCACGTACAGTCTGACCTCGTGATTATGTGATACTGAGAGGTTGATTTCTGTAATATTTTGTAAGTTTGGTTATGCATTGTTACTTGATTCAGGTTTTTGAGACACAATAAATTTACAATGATACTTATTTTTAGCCGGATTTCAATTTTCTAGTAGTACTGTAGTTCTCCATATCTGAGCATTTTATACATTTATATTATTTCACACAGTTGGGCGGTGATGCTTACTGGGTGCCTTTTACTAGTACTTTTCCCCTACTTTTCTGCCTCTTCCAATGGTGCAGGTCTAGGTTATAGTTATGGTCATTGATTTGCAGGTTTGTGAGTGTTTCAGGAGATAAATGGTGAGCATCGATAGCTCTAGACACTCTGCAATCTCCTTCTTTTTTGGTGGTCATCCTTTGTATCCTGACATTGGCCTTATGTTGTGTAATGGCTTGAATTGATAGGAGTATTCCTAGTTTTTTATATGATTATTATGTGTATATTTATACATGAATGTATGCTTGTGTATATTATAGCTTTGTATAGATGCTTTTGTGTAGAGTGTGTTGGTTTATTTAGGTATGCCTAGTATTGTTATGAATAGTGATTCAGAATAGATACCCTTGGGTTGGGTAATCAACTTGCCTATAGGTGAGATCTAACAGGTACCATCATAACTAGAATTGGGTTGTGATAAGTTTGTAATAGAGCTTAAGGGTCACTGGTCTCATTTGTACAAAGCTATCATCCAGTAGAGTCCCATGGATGGGTGCAAAGACATGACCTATCTCTAGTTGTCTATGGGATGTTTAGGAAACTTCCTATATTTTGATTCTTGTTGTGCGAAATTGTCAATGGTCCTTCGATTTCTAAGGATTTGACTTCATGTTTTTCTTGCAAATATGGCACACAGAGGACGAATACTTGGCTAGGGTAAGGTTGTGCCATCTTTCTTAAAAAGAGAGCAACTTCTCAAGCTCGTCAAGTAGAGGTCAGATGCCCTACCTCTCCATAATGGGAAGCACCAACTCCCCCAACTGGCTTGTAGTCATATCATACGTACAAACAACTATTGAACATTTCGTGGCAGCTCTTGGGACCTTACAGCAGGGTATGACTCTAGACTAGCCCCTTCAGTTTAGCACTAGCAGAGCATATCGCTCCAGAGGCTCTGGCATAGCCAGAGGGAGATATACCATTCATGAACTAGTGGTTACTTGGGTACATTCTGAGGTTCACCCCGTCAAGGTTTTCAGGAGCTGCAAGAGAGAATACACAGGAGTTTTTAATAGTATGTATGGATTAGTTACAGGTATTGAGACTATTGGAGTCTTGAGGTGCAGAGTTCACTGCTTATCAGTTTGATGGGACCGACAAGTAGTGGTTGTGGACGTATAGAGACACAAGGCTAGCAGATGTCGTTCTAGTGGCTTGGGCAGAGTTTAAAGAGGTCTTTATGACTAGGTTTATACCCAGGAGTTTCTAAGAAAAATATCGAGATCAGTTTGCACGATTGGAGCAGGGGCAGATGATAGTGAGAGAGTATGAGTCTATATTCTAGGAGCTCTCCTGGTACCCTATAACAATCTTTCCTACTGAAGAGGAGAGGATTCATTTCTTTATGTGACTATTGAGACCATAGTTTAGGATGGGTACACACACACGGGTGACCTCAGGTAGGTCTTATCTTGATATTGTTGATCATGCTCGCTCTCTGGAGCAGTTTAGTTATGAGTCTCAAAGGGGTAGTGACAAGAATGCTAGGCTAGAGGGAGAGTTCAGTGGATCCCAGGTAGGTTTTAGGGTGACTGATAGGTCTTTGAGGAGGGTTTAGTAGGATTAGAATAGTCACCCATTCCAGGCAACATTTTAGGCTATCAAAGGTTGTCATTAGGGCCCAAGTACTTCCAGCTAGGGTGGATCTTATTATCTTGCTGTGTGTAGAAAGAGAGAGAGTGACCCTACTTTATCAGGGCTGGTTGGGCTATCTTTTACAGGTAGTCAAGCTTCCAGGGCATTTGGATTGGGATAGTATGGCTATGACAGCAGAGGCAAGGCCACTTCTAGTTGTTTTGGTTGTGGGATGCCAGATTATTCGTTCAAAGACTATTCAGAAAGTAGAGCAATATATGCAACCTCACAGGTCGACAGATCAACTCCCTTACTAAGTAGTAAAGGCAGGGGCGAGGACCGAGGTCTCAGGGACAACTAAAATAGAGACCTTGAAGTCCAGCAGAGCTTCCATCAGGGTTTTAGAGGCCCCGCCAAAAGTAGTAGAGCCAGGTCCAGAGGTGATATTCGAGGTGAGGGCCATTAGGAAAACTTTTATATTGCTCCGACATGAGCAAATGCTAAGGCTTCTGATGAGGCTATTACATGTTCTGGAAGATATGTAACAGGCTTGTGTGTTAGAGTTTGGGGGTCAATGTGACCAGTTTCTACCATTACCAGAGTTTGCTTATAATAACAACTATCACAGTAGCATTCAGATGGCCCCGTTTGAGGCACTATATGGTTGCCAATGTTGTACACTGGTTAGGTGGTTTGAGTCTACAGAGCTAGGCCTCTACATCGGAGATTTAAAATAGGATACTTTAGCTAGGGTTTAGGTTATTCAAGATAGACTGGAAATAGCTCAGAGTTGGTAGCAGAGTCATGCCGACTGCAGAAGACAATATTTATAGTCTGATGTTGGAGATAACATGTTTTTTAGAGTGTCTCCCCTAAAAGGGTTCATGCATTTTGGTAGACGTGGTAAGCTTAGCCCCCGATATATTATGCTCTTTGAGATTCAGAGGGTTTGCCCCAGTTCCATATGAGTTAGCCCTACCTCCAACTTATTCTGCTATACATCCTGTTTTCCAGGTATTGATATTATGCAAGTATATTCCAAATAAGTCAAATATACTTCAGTATGATACAGTTGAGTTAGATGACCATTTGACATTTGTTGAGGAGACAACATCCATTCTAGCCAGGGATTCCAAACTGTTACGCTCTAAGATTATATCAATAGTTAAGGCTTAGTAACATCACCATCTGATGAAGAGGATACCTAGGAGTTGGAGACTAAGAAGAGAGAGCAGTATCCTAACCTATTTGATCCGTTAGGTGCCTTTCTTTTACTTTTGTGAACGAAAGTCTTATTAGTGAGGGATGTTGTAATGACCCTCCTAGGCATTTCTATATTTCAGTAATTATCCTATTTATTTGAGTTTATGTGTGGTGACCTCAGAACACTTGTGGCTTATTGGGACTATCGGGATGGTTTTTGGTTGAATTAGTTGCGGGTTAGGTGGATTTTTAAGTTAGTGGGAAATATAAATGTACAAAAATAAGTTTTTAGGTAAAGTCCTAGAAAATGGCCTTAGAATGAGATTTTGGTGATTCTATTAGTTCTGAAATAGTCGAATTAATCTAGGAGCATGGTTGGTTTAATGTTTGAGAGTTCCGGTGTGCATTTTCGTCAGAAAGTGCAAAATAAGTTCAACCTGAAGCAATAAAGTGTTTTTTAGCAGAAATCTAGGTAAACATGCTCAAAATGATAATCTTATGACACGTCAGCTCCAGAATGTCAAAAACAACCTAAAATGACCTTCCTTCGGATCACAGGGGCTTTTGGGTGTGTTATACCCCCTTATGTTATTTTAGACTCTTATTTTTTTCATAGAATGCTCCATTGGTAATTTTGACCACATTGTTTGATCTAGAACATCTAAATCCATGTGGTTATATTATTTATTTATGTAATATGAACGTCGAATGACCCAGGAATGTCTCTAGGAAGATTTTAAGTAAGCTAGTGTAGCACCAGATAGTGAACACTCCATATTCCCAGAGGTCAGGTGTGTTTACGGATAAGGACCAAGGCAAGGCTCCACATTCGCAGGGCCTTGGGCATGTTCATAGATGCCTAGTTATGCCAATACACCAACCCCGTGTTTGCGGAGTCTAAATGGTGGGCGGTGAGGCTAACCTATGACAAAGGGCTACTCACGAAGGTTTTAAAGAGGAAACTTGGTGCAGCCAAAAAAATTACTGTGTAACTTCATTTTGAGCGATTCAAAAAGTTACATGACTCAAACGTTTATAGGGAATGGTATGGAGGTGTTGGATTCTAGTTTGGTTGCATATTTTGAGGTAAATTTACTATTTTAGCCGATTGTATTCTTGAAAATATGTGAAAACTTTTCATTGCGACATCTTGGTCGATTCTCAACAGAATTGAGTAAAATTTAGGACTAAGTTGTTTTATTTTCTAAAAGTAACGCTGTTGTATGTTCAGATTTTGACAATTTGGCCATTTCTGTAAAATCTGACTGAGAATGATTAATAGGAATTATTTTTTGGTGAAGAATTTAACCTCATTTTGAGCCATTTCTCGACTTATGGGGTTTATTTTGGACACAATTTCTATCTATGGAGTCAAGGTGACATAGGGATCATTTTGCACGGTTATGTTCAGGATTTCAAGTGTGGGCCCTATTTTTCCCCATTCTAGGTGAAATTGATATCTTTTATCCATTTTTTGAGATTTTATAGCCAATTGACCATGCTAACCCTATGCTTCATGTTTTGATAGTTAAGAAGTGACCAAAGGCGATTAGGAAATGAAAAGCTCGAGCAGACTGACTAGGACCGGGAGGAACCACCTTCTATGTAGGTTATGCTTTCTTAAAACTTTAGACTGAGATGAAATGTATGTATATTTAGTAGAAGTATGTTGTATAGGCTGGGCTGCTGAGTATATGTTGTGGATGACTAGTTATGCTCCATATAAGTAGTATGTAATGAATGTATGGGTTGTAACTATATTATTAACTGAGTTCCAACACTATGTACTACAAGGTTGATGCCCATGATAGGTATGTATTATAACTTAATTCTTGACTATGTGGATGTGTAGCCTGACGTTATTGGGTTATGCTGGATGTGAGGCTATTTGTTATTGTATGTCATACTGTGGACTGATTCTAGTTAGACATGACTCTGTGTTTCTCTACTACATATATACTTCTGTATATTATTGTTATCCACTCTGTAGTTATTATACTAGCTGGTGTTTAGGGAATTATGCTATATTATGGGAACTATTGTGATTGTAATACTCATTGGGCATTATGACTCTTGATGTAAGATTTGATATACCTCTGTATACAACTATGACATTGGACACCTATTGTACATACTTTATCCTAGGGTTACATGTTATAGTCTTAAGAATTTGATGGTTACATTGCTGGTTAGGTCTTATGACTGTTGACGAGAGATACGATACCGCTGAAACACTAATGGGCAACAAAAAGGATTATGACCCTGTTAGAGAGATATTGGTTGCATTCTATAGGCTTTCTTGGGTTATTTGTGATTGAGATGCTATCTTTATAAGTTATTCCTGGGGATTGTACCTTGTTTTTGAGATGGGAACTTTACTAGCGAGTCGGTATCTAGTTGCCTTGGCAAGTATCGTTTGTGATAGCTCGACTATGGTACATTCTGTGTAGCTGACACACCTAGGATTCTTCGTTCTACTGGGGCCTTAACCTAGGCATAGACTAATACTTCCCTAGAGGCACTATGCATAGAGACACGTAGTAGCTTATATATATTGAGGGGTTTGATCCCTCGTGTAGCTATTGAGGGGTTCAAGGCCCTATATGACTATTGAGGAGTTCGAGGCCTCGTGTGACCATTAGGCGTTCAAATCCCAATGAATATTAAGGATTCGAGGCCCTGATTAATATTCAGACCACCTGGCCGTAGCTAACTTTCCCCCCAATTGGAGGCCAGGTCGAGATGATAAAGGATTCGAGGCCCTATTGATTGTTAGGGGTTTGAGGAATCCATTGTCTTTCATGGGTTTAACACCCTATATGATATAGATTCTTGTACCCATAAACCTATACATACCCTGATTGTGTGTGGGCTCTAAGCTTATGGGGACTCAAAGGACGTACATGTATAGTTATTAGGGCCATACAACCACGTACAGTCTGACCCCTTGACTATGTGATACTGAGGGGTTATGTTCTGTTGTGTTCTGTTAGTTGGGTTGTGATATGCTACTTAGTTTGGGCTATTGGCATGTAATTAAGTAATTGTGACTCTTACTATTTGTCGGGTTTCAATTTGCTAGTATACATTTACAGTATTTCACTCTGTCGACCAATAATGCCTACTGGGTGTCTTTTACAAGTACCTACCCCCTATATTTCTATATCTTCCCATGGTGCAGCTCCACATACTGGCCATGGTCACTAAATTGGGGGTTCATGAGCATTTTAAGAGATATTTGGTGAGCATTTCCAGCTCTAGACACTCTGTAGTCTCCTTCCTTTTTGAAGGTCATCTTTTATATCCAGACATTAGCTTTGTGTAGTGTAGTGTCTTGTATTAATAGGCATATTCCTAGTTCTATATATGATTATTATGTATACGTTTATATATGAGTACATGCTTGTGTCTGTTGCAGCTCTGTACAGATGACTTCTAGGTTCTGGGTAGATTGTGTTGGTTTATTTATGCCTTGTATTGGTATGACTAGTGATTCAGGACAGGTACCCAAGGGTTGAGTAATTGGCTTTCCTTTAAGTGGGATCTAACATGTGCCATCATGATCGACACTGAGTCATGACAAGTTAGTATCAGAGATTAAGGTTCACTGGTCTCATCTATATAAAGTTACCATCAAGTAGAGTCATGTGGATGAGTGCAGAGGACGTCCGTGACTTATCTCCTAGGGACTATGAGATGTTTAAGAAACTTCCTATGTTCTTGAATCTTGTTGTTCAACATTGTCGATGGTCCTTCGAGTTTTGGAAATTTGACATCATTCCTTTCTCATACTATAGTGCGCAGAGGACAGATATCGGGCCAGAGTAAGGCTATGCTATCAACCTTGGATAGGAAGCAGCCTCCCGAGCTCACCGAGAATAGGCCAAATACCCCAGCTCCCACACTGACTAAGGCACCAACCACCCCAACTGCCTATGTAGTCATCAAAGGTGTAAGTAGTTATAGGATAGTTCATAGAAGCGTTTATGGCCTTATAGCAAGGTGGGGCTCCAATCTCAGTCCCTCTAGTTCAATCACCAGTAGAGCCCACTGCTCTAGATGCTCTTACACAACTAGAGGGAGTCGTCCCATTCCAAGACCAACAGTTACTTGGGTACTTTCTTAAGCTTGACCCCACCAAAGTTTTTGGGAGCTATGAGAAAGGATGTGCTGGAGTTTCTAACATTATGTATGGAGCGGTTATAGGAATTAAGACTAGTGGAGTCTCGAGGTGTGGAGTTCACTTCATATCAATTATATTAGGCTTCCAGATAGTTGTGGCGGGCTTATAGAGACACCAGACCATCAGATAACCCATCGGTATCTTGGGCATAGTTTACAAAAGCCTTTTGTCATGACCAAGACCTAGGGCCTAACAATAGTACAACAAATATGACACCCAAAGGCTTTGATGTGCCTCTAAAATACAACACTCTTAATTCTTTAAACTTAGAATTTTTGGTATTCTCTAAGAGATGTTTGTAGATTTGATGTGTTTTTATGTTGCTTATGTATGATTAAGGGATTTGAGAGTTTTTGTAAAGATTTGCATAAGTTGTAGATTTGTAGTGATGTAGGAGACCACCTACGATAAATGGGGGTTCGTCGTCCTGAACCCTTGAAAGGCAGATTTGTTGAATATGAATCTACAATTAATAGGATGGGTCGTGGTTCATTTAATGACTTGTAGACTTGTTCTTGAATGGTAGCCCAGAGATTTTGATAGTTGCTGAAAATTAACAAGATGAAGGAACCCATGGCTTGTAAGTAAATCTATAATCCGTAGAAAGTTGCACATACTTAGGTGGCAATTTTTGGAAGAAGCAGACTGCGAGACCTTTTCACGAGTTATAAATAGAATCATTGCCCGTAAATTGGCTCATTAAAGGCCTGAAATCTAGTTTTCTTAATTAGCTATGGATGGTATCGACGCTAACCTCGTGGTATCGACCCTAACCGTCGTTAGTTTCTATATTTGGACAACAATCGCTTATACCTTGATTGGACAGTGTATATTAGGCGTGATCCAATTTTGGCATCATTGTTGGGGAATACAGTTTTTTGTCTAGTTTAATTAGGGTAATTAGGGAGTTAATCCTTATTTCCTTATTTTATGTGTTTTGTTGATATTATTTCTTTTTTAGCATACAGGTGTATTTTATGCCCAATACACGAAGTTGAGGCATTCTCTTGACTCCATTTGATCCAGAGATTCAAAGAATGCTGAGAAGAATGGCCAAGGATAACACCAACAATGCTGCAAACGAGGCACTAAACTTGCATAACCAAAACCTATGCCCACTATGAGTAGCAGAAAATCAGCTGCCACATGGTCAACAAGTAATAGTAGATGGGTGGAATCCTTACATATGATGTGACACCAAAATATGACACATTTGATACTTTAAATTTAGAATTTTGTATGTTTTTAAAGCGATATTTGTAGGTTTGATGTGTTCTTGTGTTGATTTTTTAGGATTTCAGGGATCATAATGATTTCGGGCCAAGTTATGCAAATTACAAATTTTTGATGATGTACGAGTTCTTCTACGGGTCTTGGTGCATTGCACGAGCCATAGGTAGGTTTCGTGGGACAAATCCAGTAAAAGACTGATTTTCAGATGTTGAAGTTATGTGTTATAAGATGAGTCGGAAACCAGTTGATGGCCTATATACCTATTCGCACGTTAAAGATCATAGAATAGGCTTAAGTGCTGAATTGTTACTAGATGAAGACTCCTATGGTCGTAAGTCAGGTGATGGGTCGTAAACGTGTTTGTGCTTTGAGGATTAGAGTTTTGAGGAATTGCTGAAGAGTAAGCAGATGAAACTCCTTATGGTTGTAAGTCAGAAGATGGTCCATAGGAGGAGTCCGTATGTTTAATATAGATATTGTGCATTACAAACTACAAAGGTCGGTCAGGGGTCGTGATTTTATCATAGGCCATAACTATGTTCGTCTAATTTCCTAATTCTAGTTTTCCTATTTCATTTAAGATTTGGTTTCTACTTATTATAAAAAGTTTTTTTTAGAAAGAGAGAGCAGTCAGAACATCAAGAACTAATTATTTGTGATTATTTCTTTGTTCTTGTAGATTACTTTGATTTTTACATTCGAGCTATAACAGCGTGATTTCTTGCGAAGATTTCAGATTTTGTATTCTTCAATTTATCATTGTAAGTTTAATTATGCTATTTCATAACATGATTTCTTCAACTACAACAAATATGCGTAGCTAAATCCACAACTAGGGTTCTGGGAACTATGAAGAACTAATAAAGTAAAAATTAGATAATTCATAAATCTTGGAAAGTGTGCATGTGTTTATTAATTATCTCTTCAATTAGAATGCTTTTTAATTGTGGCTAACATTAGAACTTGCATAATTCTTACTTACTAGATCAAAGGGGTAATGAATAGGATAAAGACAATCAATTGGATTCAATGTGATTACTCTCGTCTGATCAACCTAAACGGATCAAGGGATGGTTGTACTAGGACATAGGTAGGGTTAGTAATGCAACACCTCAAGGATGGATCAAATCATGTGGTAATATTTTCTTAACGCCTGGATCAAAGGGTTAACTGAACAAAATTTACCAGTTATGTACGTTTCACGCTAGAAAAGGTTACGATTATTTGATTATACTGAGTTCAGAATTCATGGAGAACACAATACCCTAGTTGATTCTTTCACTAATTTAACAACACTTATAATTGAAAATTTCATTCTAGTTTAGGTTTATTTATTGCATTTTACAAAAACCCATTTCAAAAATAAGTCGATTAATTCATCCTAATTGCTTATAATTATTCCAAGTCTAGACCTTTTTCCTCGTGAAATTGATCCTAACCATTGTTAGGTTCTACATTTTGACAACGATCACTTATACCTTGATTTGGAGGTGAACTTTAGGTATGATCAAAAATTCGGTGTTGTTGCTATGGTATATGACTTTTAGATTGGTGTAATTAGAGTAATTTGTGAGTTAATCCTTATTTTTTTATTTTACACTTTTCTTGTTTTTGTTTTGTTTCAACATACAGGTGTACTGATGCACAGTACTCATAGTTGAGGCCCCTTGACTCCATTTGATCCAGATATCTAGAAAGTGTTATGAAGAATGGACCGGGAACATGGTCATAATCCTGCAAACCTTGCACGTAATTTGAATAATAATGACCCACCACCACTTGAGGATGTGAATCCACCACCATAGGGTCAACAAGTAATTGCTAATACTTGGAAGTCATACGGACTTGACCCTATGGTAGTGGATGTCACCGGAGCTATTTTGTTACCTCCTTTATCGTAGGATACAAAGTTTGTCATATCAAGTGGGTTACTGCTGATGTTGTAGAATAGGGGATTATTTGCAGGCTTACCACCAAATGTTTCGTAAAACCATCTATGCAATATGGCTTTCATATGCCAAAGCATGATAAGAAATCAAAATTTGTCCATGGATGTTGTTAGGATCCGTGTCTTCCCATAGTCCCTCACAGGCAAGGTAATAATATGGTTAGTAGAGCTTCCACAGAGTTCTATCACCACGTGGGCTGAAATATAGAAAGCCTTTTTGAAGATATATTTCTCAAGGTTAAAAAAGCTGAAGTTAAAAGATCAGATCAATAATTTCAAGCAATTGACTGGTGATTCTATTAGTACAGCATGGGAGCATTTTAGAAAGTGTTTGAGAAGTGTCCTAGACCACAATATTGTTGATGATTCCTTAGTGGAGATCTTTTATCGGGCCTTAGATAACAATTGTGAACCTGTGGCTGACACCATAACTGGAAGCTCATTCTTAAATTGCCCATTTCCTATTATAGGTAAACAATTGGAGAAGGTGGCATGACAAACCATGTTTGCGATACAAGGGAAAAATCTATGACAAAGAGTTCTTTTTCAGTTAGTACAAATTAGGACTTGGCTAAGATTAATGAGCGTGTGATGGGAGAGCTAGCATAGATTAGTACTAATGTTGTTTTACTGATGAAGCAAAGTTAAGAATGAATAAATGTAGTAAATCATCAACTCCATGAGCACCCATGTATGAGGATCCATATTATGAAAAGGATTATTGCTTTGTGACTAATCAAATGGGGGATTTGTGGTTTAATGCCGAAGCGTTAAATTAGAACTATTGAAGCCAAGGTCCAGGAAATCAAGGTCAAAACTTTAACAGATACAATGCGTAGAAGGACAACAATTTTTAATTGGATATTATGATAGAATACGGGATAATACAGAGTTGGTGATTGGGGTCGCAAAGATGAGTACAGGAATGGTCTGTATGTTCCACCGCATAATTGTGATTTTGGGGCTAGTAGTTCGAGGATTGAGGAGATGTTTGATAAGTTGTTAAAGAAGGCTAACATCCAAGATAAGATTTGAAGGGTATGAAAGCTGAGATCTAGGAATTAATCAAAAGATCGAGTCTCATTATGTGGCTATTAAGTAGCTCGACCAATAATTTAGTCAAATGTCTACTAGTTGAACCAGCATTAAAAGGATACATTACTAAGCAATACAATGCACGGTAGTGATGACATGAAGTGGTAAGTAGATGATTGACCCATTGATGATGGTAGATGATGATAAGGTTTTGAGAAGACGATAGAGATTAAGGATGCAGAGATTGGAGGAAAAATGGCTAAGAATGGGGTGAGCAACGAAGTGGTAACACGAACGAAGTTGAAGCCCATACCTAGGCCTCCACAATCTTTCCCTCGGAGATTCAAGCAAAAATAGGAGGAAAGTAAGTTACAAAATTTCATCTCTATATTGAAGCAACTACCTATCAGCATCCCCTGATTGAGGCATTAGAGCAAATATCTGAGTATGCTAAGTTCATGAAGGATCTAGTGATGAAGAAGAGGATAGTGAGCAAAGAGCTCTCTTAAGAGCGTCAACATTGTGGTTCTATTGCAACAAGGTCCTTACTGCAAAATAAAGAGGATCCCAGAGCATTCACCATATCCTACACCATTGGAGATGTCAACTTTGGAAAGGCATTATGTGACCTTAAGTCATCATCAATTTAATGCCTCTTATAGTATTCAAGAAGTTAAACTTGGAAGCCCCTAAACCAACTAGTATGTGGTTGTTAATGAATGATAGGAGAGTGAAGAAGCCTATTGGGATACCGTATGATGTTGTAGACAAAGTGGAAAAGTTCATATTTCCCATAGACTTTGTGATTCTAGATTGTGAGGATGACTTCGAAGTCCCAATCATCTTAGGAAGGTGTTTCTTAGCCACTGGATGAGCATTAGTAGATATGGAGTCGTGCCAACTCAAGTTTAGATTGAACAACAAAGAAGTTGTCTTTAACATTTGTCTATATATGGAGAGACCTGATGATCTAAAGATGCAAGCATGGTCACTTGGTGAAGTCTGAGTAACTAAGTTGTCTAAGTCATGTCGTGACACTAAACTAAGTACTACTTGGGAGGCAACCCAAGATATTTGTTGTAACTTTTATGCAATTGTTTTAGTTTTTCTTCTTTAGACTCATAGGTAGTTCACTTTTCATGTTTTGGTTGTAATTTAGGACTTACAAACTGGAGAATTATAGGGTAATAATTTATTTGGCTGAGAGTGTGCAAGAACAGGTTAAGGTAGAAAACTAGTGCAAAAAAGGGAGAAAAATTGGTTAAAAATTGGTTTCGAAATTTTGCTAAGTGTTGGGATACATACGAACCAGCCTATGAGTCGTATGTCCATATACGACCCGTAGGAGGATGCGTAAAGCCAAATCCCTAAAAATAGCACCTTGAAACCATGAGACTAGGTCTTTTGGGTCGTAGAACCTCTTACGGCCCGTAATTGAGGTTTCGTGGGATCGAACCCCACTTATACTCGACTTGAGTAGTTGAATAAAAGAGGGGTAAAATCAAATTACCCCTCACTTTCCCCTTATTTTCAAAAGCTTTTTCTTTTTCCTCAAGTTCGATTACCACCAACTCCCACCTCCATATTTTCCAGCTTAATTTTGGTTAATTTTTGGCCACCCACCCACTATTCTGGTATGCTAGGGCCCAAGAGTTTCTATTCTTTTTGCTAGTTTCTCGGCTTTCCAATCAAAATTTCGGTATGGGCTCTTCTTGAAAATTCATTTGTGTTAGACAATTAGTGACATTAAGCTGAGGAACTAATATGGTTGAATTCTATAATTTTCTTGCCTTAATCATTAATATTGGTTGAAAGTTAGGTGTATCATATACTCCTCACTGCTAGATTACCCTTAGGATAATCTGAAAATCATTATTTAAAATTATGTCATTCCTTGTTGTATGAGTTAATATTTTTTTATCTTGTTAAAATCAATTAGTGCATGAGTAAATATTGGGATGATAAAACTAATTAAATTGGCCACTAGTGTGTCTCTCGTCTGCCCCATCCTGTACTCAACTCTATGGTGGATCTGGGGGCAAGGAACTCGGGACCAAATAACATATGATAGATGGTCTCCTTTGATATATCCACCCGCTGGCCCCTCACCCTCGTCTCTATCAATCTAGGCTAAGCGAGGGGCTTCTTCCCCTTGGGAAAAGTGAGCTTGATTGTGACTACATCGGAGGCATAGAACTCCTTTACCATGGTCAGGGAGTATCCTCTAAGTGGTCAAGTCATCCACTAAAGCCCATATCTAGTCAATATGTCTTGGAGGCCTGGGACACAGTCAAGTATGTTATCAATGACTCTGGGTTCCACATAAATAGAGTAGGTTGGCTTGCCCCGCTTTCTCTGTTGTATTCCCTCCATATATATGTCATGCATATCCTTGACGCACCACCGGTTAATGAGAGCATCTGGTGTAGATGATGATAATCGAGTGCGGCGGAGGACTCTGCCTCTGATCTATCCTTAGTGCCTCCCTTAGAGCTGGAGTCCTCTCTGGATAGAGACATCTATAGTAAATTGCTCCTATCTCTACCTCCTTCCTCAGACTAGGGAGAGCAAGCAACAGGAGCTTGAGTACGCCTAATGACTCTGGCCTATGGTACAGCAGCCTTTGGGTCCGGTGTGACATCTACGACCTCTAGTGAAGTACTCAGTTGAGTGGTCTACTTATCATCTGAAGGCTCATCCCTGAGCATCCTCCTCATTGCTTGGATCTCAGTGCGTTTGACTTTTGGGGCCATAGTACGTTAAACATAGACATAAATGCAACATGGTTAGCCCCATAAATGAAAAATTGAATTACAAAAAATTTATCAGAGTTGAGTTGCAAAAGGGTTTTATGAAAGCACCTTTACGGGCGTAATGGAAACTAAGACCCATAAAGAGCCTTCGTAAACTAGTGATTCAAACACTTTTAATTACTGGAAAAGTCTACGAGACCAGTTTACGACTTATAAAGTGGTTTTAGAATTGTAGACTGGGTCGTAGATATTTTCAGTGAGTAATTAAGTTTAGGCAAGGGTCTATGAGACCTATATACAAGCCATAAAGTGATCTACGACTCGTAGAAGCTCTCATCTAATAGATACTCAGAAACATCAAGTTTCTGGAATTTAGAACGAGGGGAAATTATGACTTATGGATTGTTTCACAGGCCGTAAAAGCCACTCGTGAACCAAAAAAACTCAGGAACCTGAGTTTCTAAGTCCATCATATGGACCCCAAAAAGACTATTTCATCCAATAAATTATTATCATCGAAGCAAGAATACATGAACCCACATGATTTGCAAACCACACCCATATGATTTGCAAACCATACCCATCACCCCCAATATGTTCAACACACATACACCCCATCGAAAGTGATTTAGCATGGATTATCCTAAAATTCCGACCATTTCTAATTGATTCAAACAAGATCATGTGCTTATGTCATCACTCACCAATTCACAAACACAAGCATTCAAGCACGTGTGATGAGTGATTCAATAGGCACAAATACAATTAATCAAGGCATTAACAAAAGGCCAAAGTGCCCAATTTCAGACTTAGAAGATAATTCAAACAAAGGCAACGTAATTTCTACCAATCACAAATTCAATCCATTCATGGGTTTTATATCTCACCACCATTCCCTACACAATATTCACATTATTCAAAAACAAGGCAAATTAGAGGTTCTAATTTCAACAAAAACTTACTACGCTTTTGAGTACAAGTGAAGAAGATGAAGGAGGTGATTTAAACTTGAAACCCTAGGGCAATCGAAAGTTTGGTCGATGGCGGCCAGAGGTGATTGGAAGTTTAGAATAGTGGGATAGGTTAGGTAAATTTAGTAAATTAGGTAAATTATTGGGTCAAACTTATTTTTGACCCCTTTTCTGTTTATATTTACTAGGTCAACTCAATATTTACTCGGCCTGGGCTCTGTGACATTTCGATTGCGGGTCATAGAGGATCTTATGGCTTATAAATCATGGTTTCGTAGAATACCCAAACCCTAGTTTTCAGAACTAGGCTTCATGGACCAGTCTACAAGCTGTAAAAGATTTTACGGCTAGTAGAGTTAATCGTAGAGACCCTAAAACTCAGCAACTTTTCAGAAAACTTACCTAGGGTCCACAATCCCCATTCATGACTCATAGTTTGATCTATGAATCGTAAGCTTCGGTCGTGGACTGTAGTGGATATTTTTCTACTTAATGAAATTTCTATGACGTGGGGTACGGGTAGTAAAGTAATGTACAACCCATAAACCCAATCGTAGAGACTCAATTTGATGCTCTTCTCAGCCAAACTGGCTAACTTATTCTTGTACTTGCATGCTCTTCATAAAATACACTATTATCATATATGCAACTAGAGGTGACAAATTGGTGGATTGGATTGGATTTGGATGGATTGATTATTGATTGAGCCAAAATAGATTGGACCATAATCCATCCATATAAAATATATGTAAATATGAATTTGATCAAATATGGTTTGGATAAGAATAGTTTCATCCCACTTTATTCTCTTGAAGCCAAAATAATATTAAATCAAAGTTAGATTGTTAATGTTCAATCCCAAGTTAGATTGTTATTGTTCAATTCCAATCACTCAAACCCTATTCCCAAGTAATTATTTTTGAAAAAAAAGTTATTTTTTCAATTTTTTTAATAAAATTTCTATTCTTTGGTGTACCGAAGTTTTGAGACCCCTACACCTAATCGAAGAACAGAACTTTTGAAAAAAGAACACCAACACTGAACAAAAAAATCGAATTAGATTGGTTTGGTTCGATATTTTAATTTTCTGGCATTTATGTCCGCCCCAATAATAAAAAATTTAACTCTTTCTTGCTCATCCCTCCCCACCCCGACACCGAACCAAAAAATTGAATTAATTTAGTTTGATTTAATTTTTTAATTTTTTGATATTTCTGTCCGTCCCAATAAAAAAATTACAAAAAATTGACTCCCGCACCCCCACCCCATGCTAGCACCGAAATGTAAAATTGAATTATTTTGGCCTGGATCGATTTAATTTTTTAATTTTTTGGTATTTATGCTCACCCCAATAAAAAATTTAAAAAAAGTTAATTTTTTTGTCCCCCACCCCAAAATCGGAAAAAATTGAATTAGTTTGGTTTGGTTCAATTTTTTAATTTTTAATTTTTTGGTATTTATGTCTGCCCAATAAGAAATAAAAAAAGTTAATTTTCTTGGCCACCCCACCCCACCCTTACACCCAACCGAAAAATCGAATTAGTTTGATTTGGTTCAATTTTTTATTTTTCAAAATTTATGTCCGTCCCAATAAAAAATTAAAAAATTAACTTTTGTTGCCCCTCCCCCCGTCCCACCCCGACACTGAACCATAAAATCAACTTAGTTTGATTTGGTTCAATTTTTTGATTTTTCGGTATTTATGCCCGCTTCAATAAAAAAATAAGAAAAAGTTATTTTTTTGCCCCCACCTCGACATCGAATCGAAAAATCAAATTAGTTTAGCTTGATTTAATTTTTTAATTTTTGGTATTTATGCCCGTCTATTAAAAAATTTTAAAAAAGTTAATTTTTTTTGCCCCCCACCCCACCCCAAAACCGAATCGAAAAATCGAATTTATTTGGTTTGGGTCAATTTTTTGATTTTCTGATATTTATGCCCGCCCTAATTAAAAAAATTATTTTTGTGCCCCCCCCCCCCCAACCCCAACCCTACATCGTACTAAAAAATTAAATCATGCACACAAAAATACTTTTAGAGGAATTAAGAATTTTTTATTATAAGTTGGTGAATTATGGGTCTATATGGGTACCCATATTTTATCCATTTTGACCATATTTATATAAACTCTTAAAATAGATCAACTCATATTTATCTATTTAGAAAATATGAATAATCCATTGAAATAAATATGGGTAAAATGGGTTCCTTTTACCTTATATAGGTTGAAATTGCCACCCCTATATGCAACCAACCAAATATCCATAATTACAATTAAAACACCATAAAATAAACTACCTATGAGTCCAAACATCGAAAATAAACCTATAATTATGCTATTACATCAAAAACCTTAAGTTGCCTGATGTGTTGTCAAAATACAACACATTTGATGCTTAAAATTAAGGATTTTGTATGTTTTTAATGCGATATTTGTGGACTTTATGTGTTTTGGGTTTAGATTTGCAGGAAGGAAGGTTGGACATGATTTAGGGAAGAATTGCAAGAGTTGCTGGTTTTTTATGATTTACGAGACCCTCTAAGGATCGAATAGAATTCTACAAGTTGTAGAGGCAGTTTCATGACAAATTCAAGTGAAGGATGAAATCTAAAGATAAGCTTAATGAGATAATCATACAAGTGATAGAGCATTCTACGAGTCGTATTAATGGGTTTCGTGAAGATTTTCAGTGAAGGACAATTAGATGAAGTTGAAGCCTATGAACATGCAGTACGAGTCATGGATCGATTTAAAAGTCATAAAGTGAAGTCGTAGAAGAGAAGTTCAAGATCCCATGAGCTAATTACAAGACCCCACTACGAGTCATAGAGACCTTTTGTGGAGTTCGCCGACCAGTTTTTCTATTTTATTTAGGAATTAATTGTAATTACTATAAATAGTGCTTTTAGGTTATTGTACAAGAGAAGACGTCATTATTTTGTACTTTTAGGGTTTGTTCTTGGAGAACCCAATACTTGAGGGAGAAGATTGTGAGAAAACACTTAAGGGTAAATTTTATCTTAAAGCTTATGATTCTCATTTTTCTTGTATTTGCTTAATTTCAATTCAATTGTTTAATTATGTTTTTTCAATTCATAATTTCTTCATCTACCCATAGCATGATTAGCTAAATCCACACCTAGAGTTGTGGGAACCATGAAGAACTAGCTAAGTAAACCTGGGTAATTTACAATTCTTAGAATGGGTACATGTATGTATTAATCAATTCTCTTCACTTTGCTTGTTTTCTAATGGTGGCTAACATTAGAACCCGCCTAGTGTTACTGACCAGACCAAGGTAGTATGAATAGGAAAAGAGATTGATTAACAAGATTCGATGATATTTTCTTCTCTTATCAACCAAACTAAGGCAAGGGGAGGTTTTACTGGGATTTATAGGTAATTGTTAGTATTGCATACTATGGAGATGGGACAAGTCGCATAGTGAAATTCACCTCTCGCCTGGACCAAAGGGTTTAGTGAACTTAAATTACTATCCTGCATGTTATACACTTAACAAGAATTGGGTTATTCGGTGATACTAAGTTGAGGAATTATGGGGAACACTATACCCTAGTTGCTCTCTCTATTATTGATTGTCGCTCGTGATAGTGTAGCTTACTTTCTTATTGATTATAGTTAAACCCCTCTCCCCTTTTGGGGAATTGAGTTGGTTAATTACTTGAATGCTTATTGGTGTATTGGTCTCGAGTCTACGTATTCCCTATGGGTTCGACCCTAAACTTAGTTAGATTTTATATCTTGACAACAATCATTTTATCCTCTAAAAAAGGGGTGTAACTTGGGCGAGTCAAAGATTTTGTGCCATTGATGAGGAATACGGCTAGACTTAGGTTGATTCATTAAGTAATTCGAGTGTTAATCCTTAATTCCCTTTGTTTTATTTTTTTTGTTGCTTTGCAGGATATACAAGTAGTGTATGCACAACACTAGGAGTCAAGGCAATTCATTAACTCCATTTGATCCAGAGATCCACAGAATTACATGAAGAATATCCCAAGAATATGCCAACAATATGGCTAATACAACTTTGAATCGGGGTAATAGGAATGAGAACCCACCTCCTTTGGAGGATATTCCACAGCCTCGGGAGTTCAATGTCAATGCTTACTAGTGGAATTAGTACAGGTTGAACCCCATGGCTATAGATGTGACGAGAATTATTGTGTTTCTATCACTACTGACAGACACAAAGTTCACAATCTCTAGTGGGTTACTTTAGATGCTACAGAACCATGGGCTATTTGTGGGCTTACCATCAGCAGATCCACATTGTGACTTGCACAATGTAACATTTGTTTGTAAGAGTGTGCTGGGGACACATAATTTGTTTATGGATGCTATATGACTTCGTGTATTCCTATTGTTTTTCATAGGCAATGCTTCATTATGGTTATCTGAGCTTCTGCATAGTTCAATCACTAGCTGGGCAGATTTGTAGAAGGCCATTTTAGAGAGATACTTCTCTAGATCGAAGAAGGTCAAGTTAAAGGACCAGATCAACAACTTCGAGAAACTTCCTAGTGATTCGATAAGCACTACTTGGTAGAGCTTCACTAAATGTCTGAGGAGCATCCCTGTCCACAAGATAGTTAATGATGCCTTGGTAGAGATCTTCTACCGTGCCCTTGATGAGAACTGTCAGGCTTGTGCTGACACTAAATATCATCATAGGCCTAACTGTTCTCACCAAATGGTAGAAGATCTCCACTAAGGCGTCATCGACTATCTTATGGTTAGGGATGCTCCCTAGACATTTAGCGATCCACTCCCAAGTAGTGCATATCGAATCACCAGGAAGTTGCTCGAAGTTATTAATCTGGTCCTTTAACTTGAAACTTCTTCGAAAGTACCTCTCCAAAAAGGACTTCTGCAAGTTTGCCCAGCTGGTGATTGAACTCTGCGGGAGCTCAGATAGCTATAATGTAGCATTACCTATGAGAGGCAATGGGAAGAAGCAAAGTCCCATAGTATTTATAGACAGATTTTATGTCTCTATCACACTCTTACAGACAAATGCCACATTATATAGGTGGCTATGTGGATCCTCTGGTGGTAAGCTCACAAAAAGCGCATGGTTTGCAGCATCTGAAGTGACCCACTCGAGAATGTGAACTTTGTGTCTACCAGTAGTGGTGGCAACACAATAGCTCCAGTCACCTCCATAGCCATAGGATTCAACCTATACTGGTTCCATTAGTAAGCATTAGCGTTGAAATCCTGAGGCTGTGGAATATCCTCCAAAGGAGGTGTGTTCTCATTCCAATCATCCTCGTTATTGTTTCTATTCAGTGCCATATTGGTTGCGTTGTTGGTGTTGTGTTGGGCCATTCTTCTTAAAGTTCTATGGATCTTTGTATCAAATGTAGTTAAGGGATTGCCTCGACACCGAGTGAAGCATACACTACACATACACACTAAAAAGGAACAAAAACAAAAACAAAAGTAAAAGAAAGGAACTAAGGATTAACACTGGAACTACTAATGAATTCACTAAGTCTAGTCGTATTCCTCGGCAATGGTACCAAAAGCTTGATGTCGTCCATGTTACATCTCCTTTTTATAGGATAAAGCAACTGATGTCAAGATATAGAACCTAACTAAGGTAAGAGTCGATCCTACAGGGAATACATAGACTCAAGAAAATTTACCAATATGTAATCCGAGTAATTAACCAACTCAATTACCCAAAGGGAGGGGGGTTTGCAATAATCAATGAGAAAAGTAAATCAACTATTTATTATGAGAGAAAAATCAATAAGCAAGAGCAACTAGGGTATTGTGTTCCCCATGATTCCCCAACTTAGTATCCCCGGATAACCTAATTCTTGTCTAGTGTATAGCATGCAGGATGGTAATTTAAGTTCACCAAGTCCTTTGGTCAAAGGTGAGTGGTGAATTTCACTATGAGTCTTGACCCATCTCCATAGTGTGCATTACTAACCATTACCTATTATTCCCAGTACAACCTCCCTTTGACCTAGTTCGGTTGATTCGATGAGGACACATCAATCGAATACTGTTAATAAATCTCTTTTCCTATTCATTACTAACTTGGTCCAGTCAGTAACACTAAGCGAGTTCTATTGGCCATTACAAGAAAATATGCAAAAAAAAAAGATAGTTAATTAATACATACATATACACCTTCCAAGAATTGTGAATTATCTGGTTTTACTTTGTTGGTTCTTCATGGTTCTCACAACCCTAGTTGTTGATTTAATTACTCATGCTATATGTAAATGCAAAGATTAAGAATTAAGAAGAAATAATTAAACACTTACACAATAGATTTAAGAACAAGTATTCCAAACTCAATAAAAATCATAAGCTTTAAGATCAAATTCAACCACAAGTGTTCTCAAAGACTCTTACAATTTTCTCTCTCTAAATATTAAGTTCTCTGAGTACTGACCTAAAATGTCTGACAACTGACATGATTTATTGAAAAATAACCTACAAGCTTATTTATAATATTTAAAATTCAAATCCTAAACGACTTAGGAGAACTGGTTGACATGTCTTACAAAAGCACTTTATGGCTCATATTGAAGTTTATAGCTCGTAATCAGGGTCTCGTACATTGTCGTTGAAAAATTGGACTTCCTTTTTATGACACCCCTTTATGACTCGTAAAGTGGTTTACGACCTGTAAAGGGGTTTTCCTCTGATGAACTTCAGAAATCTTCATATTTGATCCTCAGGGCACGAAACCTCTTCTATAACTCATACATTAATCTACCGCTCGTCTGCATATTTGTAGAATTAACTTCAGACACTTGTCCCCTCACTGTAATTCCTTATAAAACCACCCTACAGCTCGTAGAATGGTCTATAGCCCATAAGATGTCTTGTATAATAGAAAATCTGCAGCAACTATTGTAACTTTTCCCAAACTCATGGCCAACCTTTAATCCTGCAAAGATAAACACAAAAACACATAAAACCTACTAACATCGTATTGAGAATACATAAAATCCAAAGTTTTAAGCATCAAAAGTGTTGTATTTTGGCAGCACATCATTTAGGAGCCAGCATCAGCTTGATGCCTCTTGCAGTATTCAAGCAGTTGGGCTTGAGAGGCCCCCATTGACTACAATGCGGTTATTGATGGCCTACAGGGCAGTGAAGAAGCCTGTGGGGATACTTTATGATATTCTAATCAGACTTGAAAACTTCATATTCCCCACAAACTTTATGATACTTCACTGTGAAGTTGACTTTGACGTCCCAATTATCTTGGAAAGGCCTTTTCTAGCCACTAGACCAGCACTAGTGGACATGGAGTTGGGCTAACTCAATTTTAAACTGAATGACAAAAAGGTCATCATCAATGTTTGTCAATCCATGAATAAACCAAATGATTTGAAAGTTGTCTTTATTATTGAGGGTGCTGATAATGTGCAACCAGATATACCAATAGAGGAATATCTAGGTGTCAAAACTCTTGAGGATATATCGATGAATTTTCAGAGTGATGGCATCACAAATTACGATGAGACTGTAAAGCACTTGGAGCACATGGTTTCCATAGACACCAACTCAAGCTAGAGTTGGACTAGAAAAATTGTGAGTCACCACCTACTAGACCATCCATATAAGAGCCACCGGTGTTGGAGTTGAAGGCTTTTCCAGCAAACTTGAGGTATGTGTTTTTGAAAACTAAGAATACTTTGCTTGTCATTGTTATTGCAGATCTTAATAACGAACAGGTGGAGGCATTGGTATCGGTCTTCAAAAGGTTCAAAATGGCTATTGGATGCACAATTGCAAACATCATTGGCATCCCACCAGGCATTTGTACAAGATTTAGCTAGCCAAAATTATAAATCATGTATTTAGCACCAAAGATGTCTCATCCCTCTAATGCAGGAGTTGCACGCAAAGACATAATTAAGTGATTTGATGTAGGTGTGATATATTTGATTGCTGATAGTGAATGGGTAAGTCTAGTCTAGTGTGTTACAAAGAACAGAGGTATCACTGTGGTTCCTAATGATAGCAATGGTTTAACTCCAATAAGACCAATCATAGGTTAGAGGGTTTGCATGGGTTATCACAAACTCAATTCATTGGAAGAGAAGGATCACTTCCCTATGTCGTTCATTGACCAGATGCTAGATTGCTTGGTGGGTAAAGATTGATACTATTTTTTATGGTTATTTGGGTTATAATAAGATTTCCATTGCTCTAGAGGACCGAGAGAAGATAAATTTTGCATGTCTTTATGACACCTTTGCATCCAAGAGAATGTCATTCGGGTTATGTAATGCACCGGCGACATTGCAGAGATGCGTGATATCTATCCTCTCAAATATGTTAAAGGATACAATCAAGGTTTTTGTGGGTGATTTTAGCACGAACGGAGATTTTCAAAGATTGCTTGAGACATTTGCACGATATGCTGAAGAGATGTAAAGAGTGTCACCTTGTGTTGAATTGAGAATAGTGTCACTTCATGGTAAAGGAAGGTATTGTGTTGGGGCACAATATCTCCATCAAAGTTATAGAGGTTAATAGAGCTAAGGTCAATATCATTGAGAAGCTTCCTCCACCTGTCTCGGTAAAAAGTGTGAGAAGTTTCTTTCGGACATATAGGATTCCACAGAGGGTTTATAAAAGACTTCTCAAGGATTATACATCCTTTATGCATCTAATTGAGAAGGATACTAAGTTCATACTTGATGATGCATATGTAAAGTCATTCAAAGGGTTGAAGTAGAGGATGATATTAGTGCCTATCATAGTTGCTCCAGATTAGACTCAACCTTTTGAGATTATGTGTGATTAAGTGGGGTTGTACTTGGTGTGGTGTTGGGATATCATGGAGAGAAGATACTTCATCCCATTTACTATGCCAGCAAAGCCCTCAATGCAGCATAGAAAAATTACACTGTCAGTGAGAAGGAGTTGCTCATAGTGATCTTTGCATTTGAGAGGTTTAGATAATATCTTTTGGAAACCAAAGTCATTATGCATACTGATCATTCGGTGTTACAGTACTTGGTGGCGAAGAATGATGCTAAACCAAGGTTGATTTGATGGGTACTTCTTCTCCAAGAATTTAATTTTGAGGTAATTGATAGGAATGGGACAAAGAATCAAGTTTTGACTACCTATCCAGACTCGAGGATTAGGCTATGGAAAAGTTTGATGATGGGGTGGAGATTGATGACTCATTCCCTAATAAGAGAGTATTGTTGGCATCACATAATTTGATACCATGTTTTGCAGATTAATCAAACTACTTAGTCATTGATGTAGTGCTACCAGATTTGAGTTCTCACTAGCTCCATAAGTTTATGTCTGATGTAAGGAAAATTTTTTGGGATGAACCACATTTATTTTATTTTTATACAAATAGGATTATTTATCGTTGTTTTTGCTGAGGAAGAGATGATGAGCATTTTGGAGGCTTATCATTCATCATTGGTTGGTTGGCATTGAAGTATGGATACTACTAACAACCATCCACTAAGATGCCCATAATTATACCAAAGCTTGTGACAAGTGTTAGAGAGAAGGTGGAGGTTCCCGAAAACATGAGCTCCCACTTAACTCCATTAGGGTGATTCAGTTGTTTGACGTTTGGAGTATAAACTTTATGGGACCATTTGTTAGTTTATATGGGAACAAGTATATTTTAGTTGTTATGGATTGCATCTTAAAATGGGTGGAAGCATTTGCACTTCCTAACAATGAAGTTAAAAGCTTCAGGATATTCCTCAAAAGAAACATCTTCTCACAATTTAGCACTTTTTGGGCAATCATCGGCGGTGAAGGTTCCCACTTTTGTAATAGGTTATTCAAGGCTCTTCTAGAGAAGTATTAGGTGAAGCATAGTATGGCAATGTCTTACCATCCACGGAAAAGTGGGAAAGTGGAGATATCCAATAGGAAAATTAAATAGATTCTATCCAAGACAATGGATGCAAATCGTACAGATTGGTCATGAATACTAGATGATGCATTATGGGTATACCAGACTACATTTGTGACTCCCGTAAGTATGTCTCTTATGTGCTACCAAAATATTGCACTTTTGATGCTTAAATCATAGAATTTTGTATGTGCTCAAAGCAATGTTTGTAGGATTAACCTGCTTTTGTGTTATTTTTTCAAGATTTTAGGAATCAGGATGATTGTGGGACAAAGTGCATATATTTTAGGGTTTTGATGATATACGAAGTTTTCTACGAGCTGTGGTTCGTTCCACAAGTCATAGATGTATTCATGGGCCAGATCCAGTGAAAGGCTAATTTTCAAATGTTGAAGTTATGTGTTGTCAGACGAGTTATAAACTATTTGATGGCCCATATGTTTGTTTATATGCTGAACATCATAAAATATTCTAAGTGTTGAACTGTTATCAGATGAAGACTCCTATGGGTCGTAAGTCAGGTGATGAGTCGTAGATAAGATCATGCCTTGAGGATTAGAGTTTTGAAGGTTTTCTGAAGAGTTTTCATATGAGACCCTTTGCGGGCCATAAGTCAGAAGCTGACACATAGGATCAATTCATATGTGGAAGGCAGATCTTGTGCAATGCAATCTATGAAGGCCAGTTATGGGTCGTGATTTCATCTACGACCAGTAACCTTGTTCGTTCAATTTTTCGATTATAATTTTTCTATTTTGTTTAGGATTTGGTTTTCACTTATTATAAATAGATTTTTTTTTAAATTATTTTAGAGGAGAGCAGTCAAGACATTGAGAACTCATTACTTGTGATTATTATTTTGTTCTTGGAGATTACTTTTGATTTTACATCGGAGTTATAATAACATGATTTTTTGTGAAGATTTCAAATTTTGTGATATTTAATTTATCATTGTAAGTGTTTAGTTATGCTATTTCATAACATGATTTCATCATCTACAACAACCATAAGTAGCTACATCTAGAATTAGGGTTCTGGGAACCATGAAAAACTAACAAAGTAGATTGAAAGATCATCTAAGAAATAGATTTAAGTTTTACGACATGTCATTATGAGGTAACTCTATTTAACCAGACTATAGATCCCTAAAATTAGGTTCAAGGAGATAAAATAAAGCTACAAGTGATGATTCGACATTGTCAAATAACTCAATACATTCTCGTGATAAAGATAATATTCAGAAATAAGGATAATATATTAAGACTTTTTAACAAGCTAATAAAGCTAAAAAAAATAATGGTTTCTTAATTTGACATATTTGATCAAATAGTATATTTATCTAACAATACAGTTAGGTATCATCTATGTGAGTTTAAAGTGTAAGCCACTTTGAAGAGAATGATTATTAAAGCTTATTCTCTATGCACTCATAAAATTAGAGGGCATTCATGACATAAACAAACACAAGCATACGAATCATAGACAGAAAAATATTGATTATGTGACATTTGGTTGTCTAAGTATACACCAAAACTTGACAGTTTAAAAAAATTGATTATTTAAAAAAATCAAATTAACCAATTGACAGAGTATATCTAACATATGTTCACTAGGAAATGTTCAACAAACACATCCAATTGCAATTAATTCTTGCTTGTTAAGTATACACTTGTCCATTTATTTTTTCCTATAGTCATTCTCCATTCATATGGAGGACTGTTGAATTTCAAAAAATGTGAATGAAAAATGAAAGGTTGTGATTTTTTTAATGAGTTGTGACTTTTCCAGAAAAAGATTAACTTTTTGTTAAGGCACAATAAGCATATGTTCATACTATTATTTATTGTATACAAATACAGGGGGGGGGGGGGTGTTTCTTGTTTTTCTTATTTTTCAACAATTAATTCTCTAAACTTTTTCTTCTCCTCCACAAATAAATTCTAGTGTTCTTTATTGTCATTTGAGTGGTTTATTGACATCATGATTATTCCCCAAGACCGGTGAGTAAGATCATTTTATATTGGGAGAATATATTTCATTAAGTTCAAAATACTTGAAGATAATAATTTTCTTAAGAAAACACTGTGCATTTAGTGGGTTTTTTAAAAAATTTTAAATTTACTAATTTTGAGTTTTTCTAATTTTAAAAGTAATCCTTAAATTGTAATGTTTCTTAGGAATTTTTTTCAAAATTTCTGTTCATACTATTTTAGTAATAAACTACAACCAAAAAATCCACATTTGAATGGGCTAAAAATGATGTATAAAATTCAACATCTGAATCACCTAAAAATGACGTATCTTTTTCTTTTTGAGATTAAACTATATTGAATGTAGAAGTGGCAAATGGGTGGATTGAATTGGATTTGGATAGATTGAACATGGATTGAGCCAAAATAGATTGGTTCACAATCCAACCATATAAAATATGGGTAAATATGAATTTGGTCAAATATGAATTGAATAAGAATGGTTTCAACCCACTTTATTCTCTTGAAGCCAAAAAAGATTAAATCAAAGTTAGATTGTTAATGTTCAATTCCAATCACCTCAACCCTACTCCCAAATAATTATTTTAAATTTTTTTAATTTTTTAAATAAAAGTTCTATTCTTCGGTATACCGAAGTTTCGAGACCCTTACACCGAATCGAAGAACTGAACTTTTGAAAAAAGAACACCAACACCAAATGAAAAAATTGAATTAGTTTGGTTTGGTTCGATTTTTTGATTTTTCGATATTTATGTCCACCCCAATAAAAAAAGTTAACTTTTGTCTGCTCCGCCCTCCCCATCTCGACACCGAATAAAAAAATCAAATTAGTTTGGTTTGGTTCGATTTTTCAATCTTTTGGTATTCAGGCCCGCCCCAATAAAAAAACTAAAAAAAGTTAATCCCCCCACCCCACGCCGACACCGAACCGAAAAATTGAATCAGTTTGGTTTGGTTCGGTTCAATTTTTTAATTTTTTGATATTTTTGGCCGTTCTAATAAAAAAATAATTTTTTTGACCAAACCCCAAAACCGAATCGAAAAATCGAATTAGTTTGATTTGGTTGAATTTTTCAATTTTTTTATTTTTTAGTATTTATGCCCGCCCAGTAAAAAACAAAAAAAAAGTTATTTTTTTGGCACCCCAATCCCACCCTGACATCAAAGTGAAAAATCGAATTAGTTTGATTTGGTTTGATTTTTTTATTTTTCAAAATATATGCCCGCCCCAATAAAAAATAAAAAAAATAATTTCCCCCACCCCACCCCACCCCGACACCGTACCGTAAAATTGAATTAGTTCGGTTTGGTTCGATTTTTAAATTTTTTTGTATTTATGCCCGCCCCAATAAGAATAAAAAAAATTAATTTTTTTGCCCCCATATTGACATCGAAATGAAAAACCGAATTAGTTTTGTATTGGTTCGATTTTTTAATTTTTCGGTATTTATGCCCGCCCAATAAAAATTTTTAAAAAACTTAATTTTTTTGCCCCCAACCCACCCCCAAAAACAAAATGAAAAATCTAATCTATTTGGTTTGGGTCAATTTTTTGAGTTTTAATATTTATGCATATCCCAATAAAAAATTATTTTTGCACCTCCCCAAACTCCAACCCAATACCGTACTGAAAAATTAATGTACATAAAAATTTTTTTTTAGAGTAATTAAAATCTTTTTATTATAACTTGGGGAATCTGTGGATCTATATGGGTATCCATATTTTATCCATTTTGATTATATTTATATGAATTCTTAAAATAAATCAACCAATATTTATTTATTTAAAAAATATGATTGATCCATTAAAATAAATATGGATAAAATGATTTTTTTACCTTAGGAGTTGAAATTGTCACCCCTAAGTCAACAGGAAAAATAGACTGATTGACGACAATAACTTGTGTATTAAATTCTTTTAATAAAATGTCAACCATTTTTTCGTTGGAAGTTGGAGGGTCGCAATGTTAAAAAAATCGAGACAATTGAGGCTTACACGTACGTAACTAAATCAGTGAAAGGATAAAACATTACTAATAATGTAACTACAATAATGCATAAAATACTTATAATAATGTGACCATTAATTCATAAAAAACTACTAATTATGTAACTAATTAAACATTGTGGAATTAAAAACAGCATCATTTATTAGTTCCAATGACTTGTAGGATATGATTTACCTAATAATGTATGTCACTTTTCCACTATGAAAAGTTCTTTTTTAAGAAAATGGATATAGAAGACATCATCAGAAGACGCTTTAAGATTTTATATAAGGATTTGATTCACTAAGAAGCCTCAAATAAGCATTAATATAACAGCAAAGCAAACAGGTTAGTTCATTTCTTCTTCTCTCACAATCATTTTAGTTTCTGAGTCATATGGGATATTTGCTTTTTTTTTTTTATAAATCGCGATATCTAAATTAGCTCGAATATGTATCTAATAATTTTATAGAACAATTGCTTAAATTAAAAGTGGCTTCAACCCACTTGTGCTCTCATGTTTGTGGGTTATTTTTATTATTTTGATTTAGAATTAAGTGTTTGCTTAAAAATACATATTCATAAATCAATCCAAACAGGATGAGATATTAAAGTCTGTCAAAGAGAATCAAAGTAGCTTATGATAATTTCTTGTGAGGTTGAATTCACCTAGGTTGTGGAAAGCACCACCAGGAGATGTGGTGGTGTAGTTGCCATTTCTCTATTCAATAATTGCAAGCTTGAAAATAGATACGCAACACAAATTCAAATTAGTTAGGCCAGTAGATTTCAGATAATGGGTTGTTATAATTAAATTAGTTATTATTTAACTTTAGGTCATTTGAAGGCATTGATATTTAACTTTTCTGTTGGGTGGTGACAGGTGAAATCTCAACCTGTGGTTCCTCAAGTCCTCTACTGGATTATGCATTCTGTAAAGAACTGCTTTTGTTTGAAGAAAACTAGACATCGGCTTGAGGCCCATCATACTCTTGCTTCTGAGACTTGTTGTGAGTTAAAAATGCCATATTAGTTTCTATATAAATTGTCATGTTGATGTCCTTATGATAGTTTCCCCTGTTCTTGCCACTTTTACTTGTTCTGGTGAGAAGTGTGCAATAATCTAGATACATTGGGATAGTTTGAACATCCAACCGGAAAATGTTTCTTTCAATAGTGTCTTGTAAATTCACGTAAATATCCTCGACAACATCCTTTCCAACATGTGAAACTATGCAAACAAAAGGAAACCCAACTTCTTGAAATTTATATGTTGAAAAGGTTGTTGTTTAAAACATTTATGTTGAATTTGCAATGCATTCAGAAACCTTGTATCATTCTACAAAGTAAACTGTGTTATTTAATTGTTCTAGCTACTTCAAGGAATCTCCTATCTGCTGTTATATTCTAGCTAAATAATGAGTATAATTGAGAATATGTTGATCTCTATAGTATTATTACTATCCATAGACAGGATATGACACACTTGTGCTTACCTAGGACATAATCTTAGATAGAAAGTTATGGAGGTCAAAGATTAGGTTAGAAGGTTAGCAAGTACTCGAGGATGTCTAGTCCTCCTTATTATGATTGTTATTATTTTTCACATGTTATCTTGCTATTGTATTTTATTATTTCATGTTGTTTTCTTTGCTTCGATTATTGCATTATGTGTTGTTGTAATTGTTCTCTTCTACATTATTGTATTTCCTTTCTGTACATGCTATTGTATTATGTGTTGTTGTAGTTGTTCTGTTCTATGTTGCTGATGTTCTTTTCTGTACATGCTTATATTATGCTTTACTTGAGCCAAGGGTCTATTGTGATCAGTCTCTCTACCTTCACAAGGTAGGGGTACGCACCACCCTCCCTTGACCCCTACTTATGAGTTAAATTGAGTACATTGACCATTGTTGTTACTACTATCCATAAGTACCTACCATTGGGTATCAGGGCCGGACCTACCTCCTTGGCAAGGGGCTTCATCCGAACCCCTTTTGGTAATAAATTTTATTCATATATGGTTAAAATATTTTGTATGTATAAAATACTAGATGTCGAACCCTGTTCAATTAGTTTGTATATCTACTTCTTGATATTTTGAACCCTCTTAGTAAAAATCCAAGCTCCGCTACTGTTAAGTATGTTGTCATTGTTACTACTATCCATAAGTACTTGTTTTAAGGTGGAATTTAGCATCTTAGCGTGTTCTAATTTTCTATTGCAGTTAGTGTGAATGATGTGGAGGCCTTGTATATTCTATACAAGAAACTAAGCAGCTCCATAATTGATGATGGTCTTATTCATAAGGTACTTTTTTCCATTAAAAGTTAAAGAGTTAATTATGAACTTGTGTGAAGCAAGAGATATTAACAAGTCATACCTAACTCATTTAAGAAATAGTTGTTAGTATGTATGAGCCTTAACAGAAAAATGCAGTGAAACAAAGCAAATTTAATTACTTGGCAGTGGAAACAATGCATCAACACAAAGTAATGCTGAAAGATATGGTGGTTTCTTCTGATCGAAAGGCCACCGTTATAGTAATTCCACACGTGTACGCTAAATGTTTAGATCCTAGCATATGCGATCTTGTCGTGCTCCAAAATATTCCATCTTTTCTGACTGTTTTGCTAAGATTGGATGTCAAAAAGAAACAGAATGTTTTACGTTGGATATGTTTCTGAAGCTTTATCGGAAGATCTAGTTAGTTCTGTGAAGTAACTCCGTGGCATTCTAGATAGCACTTAATGATTTCAATCGTTTTGCTTATGAAATTGTGGATGATTCAGGAAGAGTTTCTCCAAGCTCTTTTCGGCAGCAGCCTTAGGCGGAATCTTTTTGCAGAGAGAGTAAGTTATAATTCATCCTCCATATAATTCGTTAGAATATTTGTTCTCCAATCTATATGAGTTAACTGTTTGGTTGAGACATTTTCATTTAAAAACAACTTCCAAATGTTTATTGTGGATATAGCTGATGTTCACTAATTTTAATTGTCGCTGTTGCACAGAATTGCTAACTATTTTGGGGCAAAAAGCCCTTGATTTAGTAGATTCACCCTCTAGCCGGCCCTGACAAGAACCTTTTCCTTCCTGTCACATTATTGCAGTTGTTTGACTTATTTGATCTTAAGAGTAATGGAATTATTGAATTTGGAGAATTTGTTCGATCGTTAAGCATATTCCATCCAAAGGCTCCTAAAGAAGACAAAATCACCTGTACGAGATATGTCTGGAATTTCATTTTGCTATGTTTCTTTGTCTAAAGCACTTCTTTACTTTGAATATATTGTTTCATGTCAAAAAACACTTATTGCTGAAATATAGTGGTTGCTACTAACTTTGAAAATATCTTGTGGCAGTTGCATTTAAAGTGTATGACTTGAAAAACACTGGATACATAGAACGTGATGAGGTAAAAAATTTAATGAATATTGTTGTCTGAATTATCATGTTACTTTTATTTCATAGAGGAATTTATAGGCCTCGGTTTAATTTGCTCCTTTGATCGATTTCACATGTCCTACTTTCTTTGTGCCGTTAGCAATAACGACTGTAATAAGATGTAGATAATAGACATGCTTGATATAATGAAAAGATCAATTAGTTCATAGGTGTTGCATAAAGTGCCGTAGGATTGAGGAAAGGATCAAATTTAGTCAGCGAAATTGTTTAAATTTGGTCTACATTGATAATTGAAGTTAGATTTACCGTTGCCATCATCAAAATGGACTAGTTTGCCCTTATTAATAATTTCACGAGTCTTTTTCCCAAGGTCCAAATTTTCCTTGAGCGTAACTATGTAAATGGTCCGGAGTTCGCCCCTAAATTTTGAAGAATAGATCAGTATTCTAACAGTGGCACCACCATCATCTTCAAAACTGTAAAAGACGAACAGTACGTCTCTATCCTCGAGCTTAAATTTATCAGTATAGTTTCGAGGCAATACATCCATGTTACTTACACCTAGAAGTTCATGCATGTAGAACATATCAAATATCTATTATCATTCTATTCATCCCAAGTTTGAGGTACTCAATCTTTTAAAATTATCACCAATGGATATCTAATCTTAAAGCTGAAGGACATGGTATTGGGTATTCTCCAAGAATCAAACTTGATGCTTCCAAATGATGCAATTGAAGAAATCGTCTACAAGGTGAAGAAAATGTCTCGATCAATTTATTTCATAAATCCCAATGGTGTTATCATTCTTCAAATAGCTAATTTGCACGCTAACGAGCAGACTATTCAAGAGGCAGATCTAAATGGCGATGGACGGATTGATCCAAATGAGTGGAAGAAATTAGTTATGAGACATCCTTCTTTGATAAAGAATATGACCCTCCCATACTTGGAGTGAGTTTATATAATTCCCTTATTTCTAGTTGTCTTACAAAATTGGATGAACTCTAATATTTTGTATATTCCAGGGAAGTAACTGTACTATTTCCATCCTTTATAATGACAAGTAAAGTTCGCGACTCAGAATTGATCGCTACAAATTCTGTTCCATCGATTATGGACTGATCATGAAGAACTTGAAGAGTGTTTGTCTACTTTCTTTTTCTTCTTTGTTCTTGTTATATATGGTTGGTTGACTAATTGGCCCAGAGTAACTGATCATCTTACAATTTGTTAACGTTGTCTCAATATGCGTATGTTTTTACCACTATTCTCGTTTTTCATGTCATTTGTGTGTTCCATTTCTGAGGTGCACTTGCAGGTTTTACTAGTTTATAATGATTGTTGGAGTGAACAAAATTGAATTGAAAGCCGATTCAAATCACGACGAATAGCCTGGTTTAATATGGTTGGTATTGAAAAATAAATCCGGCTATACTTGGTTGGTTTAGTTTTAACTTTAAAAAGCAAAACCAACTTAACATTATTATATATATAAGTTTAAAAATTTATTTTATTCAGAAAAATATTTACTTTGATATAATTATACATATTTCTTATATTTTTTCATAGATTTTATCTTTTAACATATTATTTCAAACTTGACTTAGAATTTTGAATGGTCTAATAAATGTTATAGTCCATAAAAATTGTTAATAGGGATGTTTACCTTTTTGAGTTCCTTTACGAAATATTTATTGCTTTTAAATATATTTTTTTAGATATTATCCAGGTATATCATATTTAGAGAATATTTTACATTTATAGCAATTGTATTATGTATTAAAAGTGAATTATATATGTAATATATATTATTATAAATGTATTAAAATGTATTATATTATTTTGATAAAAATTACTGGAAATGAATTATGCATGTTGTAGATGTACTACACTATGTATAAAAGAATTTTGTATGCAATATAGATATATTATAAGTGTCTTAAAATATATTAGGCTTATTTTTTATTAAAAAATTATATTATGTATTTAAAAGTGAATTATATATGCATTAAAATTATATAGTTATAAATAATAAGTATTTTCTAAATATAATTTAGGTAAATTTTTCATAAGTAACTCTAATAAATCTCAAATCAAAAATGATAATAATACTAATGCTAGCAAAGATGGCCAGGGGTAGAAATGGATCAATAGAAAAATGTATAGGTTCAAGAGTTGAATTAGTAGAAGGATGGTCAATGTTAGGAGTTGAATCTATAGAAGGATGTATAAGTTCAGAAGTTGGATTAATAGAAAGACTGACAGGGATAAGAGTTGAATTAGTACAAGTAAAAATATTTCGAGTAGTAAAAGAGTGTACAGGAGAAGAAGTATTTGAAGCAGCAATGCTAAGGTTTAGATTTGAAATATTTTCTTGGGCCTCATGGGTTGGTTCGAATTCAACATTAAAAGAAGCATTAGGACTACTGTTTTGAGATTGTCTCTCATCTTCAATTACTCCATTTTTTTCCTTCTACATATTTCAGTGAAGGTGAAACCATAATTCGATTTGCAACCAAGTGAGACACAAATACCTCCAAAATATCCCCAATACTCAAATATTCAAAAATTAAATTAGTATCATAATCTTATTTAATGTCTAGCATAGCAGTACTATTAGATAGTTTTACATACAGTAGACATTGTCCTGGTTCATACCCTAATTATTTCACATAATCCCTCAATCAAAAATAAGACAACCTATCTATATCAACATCTAAGAACTTAGTAACACGTCCACCATTATATGATCTTTTTCTCCTGTTTCTCTTGTTTATATTCTTCATAACACCTCCATGGTAAAAATCTCAATGTAATTGAATCAAAAGTCATTTTCATAACCTGAAAACAATAGTATCAAGTCAATTTTGCAATTATAGTTAACGCTCAACAACGACAAATACATACAATGATAAGAAGTCATGCTTAGTTATAATATAAGCATAAGTGTCAGGTTCTATCACCAAGAATCAAATTAAAGATGAAAAAAAATCCTAGGCTAACAAGTCAATTCTTTATAGGTATATACAATAAACTTATAGAAAGCTAAAGACCAAAAACACTCTTGGTTAATTCTTAGTATTAATAAAAACAACAGAATGAGATGTGAACCTGACCTTTTAATAATGGTGACAACGATGTAATAAATACTTAACAAAATCTCAGTACCACTTATTATCTTCAACCAAAACGATGAACTACTTGATCGTAACCACCAACTTTTCTAAATATGATAGTGAAACTTTGATTAAATGATTAAAATTCCATTAATTGAAGAAATCTTTAAAAAAATTCTATGATTTATTGTTAAAATTGGCGATTAGGTTTTTCTATTCTTAGGAGAAGTTAAATGTGTATGGTTATATGGGTAAAATGGATAATAGAGATGGGTGAAATGAAATGAGTATGGCTGAAAATGAAATGGGTTGGGTTCATTTAATGCGTGGCATCATAAGGGGGCCGAGTGACTATCACTCTCTATGTAATATCTGGGATTTGGTGTAGGAAGGGTCAAATAAATTCACTTTGGAGTAGTATAGGTGTGCAATAGGTCGCTCCAATAGTGAAAATGTGTAATTGACTTCTAGGAACAACTTCAGGAGGAATTTATGCATTTTTCCAAATTTGATAGTATCTATATACTCTGATAGTACTAAACATTTTCTTCCTCTTTGATACCATCAAAATATATATATATATTCTTTGATGGTATCAAACAATTAATTTTATTGAAACATTTCCTCTTCTTGATACCATCAGAATATATATATACTCCCATCGCGCCAAATACTCGAGAATAGTTAAAATCATGGTTATAAAAAAAGGGTAACTTACATAAATCTCATATTAAAGAAATTTTAATTTATCCCAACCTTTTCTATATTTACAAAAATCTCATAAAAAGACTATTATGCAAATAAAGTGTCATTTTTCGGATACACTGGCGCCATACATGATTTATAAGTCATGATTCATTGTAATCAATATCTGATGCAGTGCAATGAATCAAATATGTGTTAAATATTTTATTGAAAAGAATCATATTATATGATCCATTGTTGTATAAACCTATATAAGTTATGCGGATACACTGGCCACTGTACGGATACACTAGCACTCATACATGATTCATTGTAATCAATATCTGAAACTTCAATTAAAATCACAACCATTATAGGAATCAAACATAGAGTCAACAAATGCGAGATCTGAACTTCAACTGGTTCACCACAACTCTAACAAATTTGGAAGCCTCCTACTCTTTTGGATCTGAACTCCCACTAGCTCTTCTTCTTGAGTGTTGACGGCTCCATCTATGGCGGCGCTAAAAGAGAGAGAGAGGATAAGTTGATCTACCTTTTGATTTTGAAATTTAAAATTGATAGATAGAGGGAGAACGTGTCGCTTGAATAGGAGAGAAGTTAGAGATTTTTTGAATTAGTTTGGCTTGATTCTCGCCGAAGAAAAAGAATTTTGTAGGAAAAGGGATGAGTGTATAAGACGTATGGAGGAAAGTAGCAAAAAAAAGATTTTAGTAATTTGTAAAAAAGGTATAGAATATTTGAAAATATTTCAGCATAATACTGTTTTTTTGTAATTTTTCCTATAAAAAATAAGAAAGTTGTTGCATATAAATAATTTTCCTTTTGGGGTGAAGTATGGTCCAACAAGCTATAATTCGCATTCCCAATCTGACACAAAAACTTTATTTTTTTTCTTTTTAAAAAAGCACACCTAGACTTTTTTACCCTTTTTATTGTTACCTCTAATCGACCTAGGTACTCCTGTCCTGAAACTAAAGTTTTTTGTTTTCAAATCTCTCTTTATTAATCAATCTCGATTTGATTTGTTAAGTAGTGCACTTCCAGTTATGCAAATTACTGTTAAACAACATTGTAATGTTCCATAATTTTCCTATGATTTTATTAAGTCTCGCAATATAACTGCACAAAAAAAGAATATGAAAAGTCATAACATGACAGATTTAAAATAGGTACTAGTTAGACCTGTTTTTTTACAGCAGAAGATAGCTAGAAAAAAGAAATTTTGATCGAAGAAAAGTCAAGTTTTGAATATGCACTGATAGTACCGAAATTACTTTATACAATTAGATGATTTATTAAATTGTTAATTATCTAAGATAGTAACTAAATTACTACATATATGATTAAAATTAGTAATTGTTACACTGCCAATTTATATAATTTAAGCCTATCAAAGAAACATAGGATCTTAATATTTGATGCAAGCTTGATAGTTATTAGATGATTTAATCATAAAGTCACTAGTACCTAAAATTGGAATTCAACATATACCCATCTTTTCTCTTCGGTGTAAAACATATAAAAATGAGTTAATATTATTTAGCACTCTTTTCGTCTCATATTATATGGACACTTTTAAATTTTACATGATTATTAAGAAAGTATTAGTTCATTAGTGAACTTTATTATTTTACCTTTTATTTATATTATATCAAGAAAAAAATAGTCAAATGACCCCAACTTGTTATAAAATTCTCAACTGCATACTTATACTTCAAGGGATCCTATTAGCCCCTTAAATGAAACTATTCAAAATCGAAATTATTACCTCTCCAAATGCTTATCTGGTAAAGTGATTGTATTTCACTGTCCCAAAGAGAGTGAAGTACAAAAATAAATATTTAAACTTTATTTTAAATATTTAAACTTTATTTTAAATATTTAAACGTTATTTTAAATATAGTTTTAATAAATATGTATTTTTTGCTGTATTTGTTTTTATATTTCTAATTTCTCCACTTCTTCTTCTTAGCAACTTAGTAGTGCATTCATGGCACCCATAAAATTTCACCATCATTCACGATCTTAAAGTCACTACCATCACTATGTAATCTGGACACACCACAAACCCTAAATAAAAATTTCAATCCCACTTTTCACAATAAAAAACTATCAAGTACGCCCAAATCTAGGAGTTAGGCATGACACGATGCAAGGAGAACCCGAAGGGACCCTAAGCAAGTCTCTTAAAACATCATTACACATCGTTGGTCACGAAAGCAATAAATCAAGTATCAAGAGATAATAAAGTGGGACAACCGGGCTAAAGGAAGGCACTTTCATACCATAGACATCAAGAACAATAGAGTTATGGCTCTTAGCATAGATACATAAGATGTCCAACAAACACCTCTAATACATAGATAAGAGCGGGGGCCAAGACAAGGTAATCGGGCGCACCTTCATAATCAAAACAGACAATAAAAAAAGAATGTTTCAGTACATAATCAGAGCAACATAGATCAAGGTCCTCAAAGTGAAGGACTCACCAACTAGCTTGAGTAGTATCGAACTAGCCATGTGGAGGAGGAGAATGATCAACTTTGACATCGGTTCCTATATGGTGACATTATGTAGGCATAGAGTATGCATTAGTACGTTTGAATGTACTAAGTCTGTAGGATGCAATGTAACAAGAATTAGGCATCATAATCAAAATGCATAACAATAGTAATAGGCATAATATAACAATATGGCATGTACGACCAATGCATAAGTAAAACATGCTTCAGTTACTCATGCTCATATAGGATATTATGTATAGAAGAGAGCAAGCTAGATTTTCAAAGTACAAACCCCTTGGTAGGTTAGTGACGATAGTACCCATCACCCTAGTGTGTGGGGTACAAACCCCTCATCAAGGTTAGTGATGATAGTACCCATCACCCTAGTGTGTGAGGTACAAACCCCTCATCAATTTTAGTGATGATAGCACCCATCACCCTAGTGGTTGAGATATTAACCCCTCAACTAGGTTACCTGGATCGAGCATGGTCTAATGTAACACTTTTATATAGAATATATTATATGCATAATCTCATTACATCATCACATAGTCAATCATATCATATCTCAAGCTTTGTACCTTCAACTCCTCAACAAACCTCATTCGGACATTTTATCAAACACTTAGAGGGTGTGTAGTACTAGCATAAAATCATGAAATATAGAGATGAAATCATGCAAGAAATTCCATTGTAAAACCATCAATCAAAACCTTGCAACACCTTGAAGCAATATACATTAAAACCTCTTCTCAAATCTTACAATAAATCACAGATTTTTAGCTCAAAACATAGCAAAAAAGTCACAATTTCACATAGCTTTAACATAATATGCAGTGAATTTCATAATAATCAAGACCCATTTGTAAATCAACTTTAAACTATGCAATTTTAGTAAAAGGAGGCTTGGGTATCATGGGTGAAAGAAACCCATGAAAGAAACTCACATACTCTTAGCTTAGAGATGAACTTGGTGAAGATTGGACATGGAGACTTGAAGCTTGAAGAAGAACCTTGAAGGAGAATCTTAGCTTGGGATGAGGGTTTGGGACTTGAATTTGGGAGTGAAAATATGGCTAAGTATTTGAGTGAATATTGGAGAATGTTTTAGATAATATGAGGGTGAAATTTGACTAAATATAGGTAAAAATACGTTTGGGAATACTTAGACCCAAGACTTAGAAGTCTTGGACCGATTTAAAAAAAAAGCAGGCCACTTTTTGAACTATGGTGCGTCGTGAGGGGGTCATGAATTCCTCTTTGGAATTCGCATCTTAAAAAATTATAATTGCTAAAATTTCGCTCTTAAATCGGAGCTAGAACCTTTTTCCCCTTATTTGGACCCCCTGAACAAGAATATGAAGTCGGATTTTCTGAATAGCAAACGGATTTTGAGATATATAGAATTTAAAATTCTGAGCATTCTGAGGCACATTTTCGTGCACTTTTTAGAGTCATTTCAATATCTCCCCCTTGGGAACATTCATCCTCGAATGTAAAAGAGACATACAAGACAAGAGAAAATCATGAACAAATCAGTCCCAACAAGAATGCATCATTACATTTAAAAACACTACTTTCAAAATCTCATTATAAGTGTAAAAGTCATCATAAATTTGTCAACTTAAACATGAATGCATTGGAATAACATAGGGGCTGAAATATAAGACTTGAAATTACATAGGGGACTTAAAGTTAGTATCGTAGGCTTGAGTGGAGTGAAAAAGATAAGGATACCACTTTTGCATGTCTGCTTCGGCCTCCCAAGTAGCACTTTCAATTTGTTGGTTCCTCCAAAGGGCCTTAACGGATGCCACCTCCTTGTTCCTCAATCTTTTCACTTGCCTATCTATGATTTGAAGTGGAACCTTCTCATAAGTCAAGTGATCCTCAACAACACCCATAATATCAAGAGGCACAATAGCATTAGGATTACCAACATTTTCTCAATATAGAGATATGGAACACCAGATGAACCAAATTCATTTTACTAGGCAACTTCAATTCATAAGCTACCTTGTCAACCCTCTTCAAGACCTCATAAGGATCAAGATATCTTGGATTTAACTTTCTCTTTTTATCAAAACGGACTACACCTTTCATTGGAGAAATTTTCAAATAAACCCAATCACCCACTTTGAATTCAAGGTCTCTTTTTCTCACATCGGCATAGGATTTTTGATGACTTTGGGATATTTTCAACCTTTTCCTAATCATCCTCACCTTTTTAAGAGCATCTATAACTAGATCTAGTCCCAACAAAGTCACCGCTCCAACGTCAAATCAACCAAACCGGTGATCTGCAACATCTCCCATAAATAGCCTCAAAAGAAGCCATACCAATGCTAGAGTGATAGCTATTGTTGTAGACAAACTCAATCAAAGGACTATGGTCATCCCAACTACCCTCAATTCCAATACACATGCCCTAAGCATATCTTCAAGGGTTTGAATGGTTCTTTTTGTCACGACCCAACCCAGGGGCCGTGAATGGTGCCCATAGGACACCGTGACAACCACTTATACTGAATCTTTACTTACGACAGCTAAGGGATTTCACAAAAATTTTGATAGAATTTTCTCTGTTTTTCTGACTAACCTCCCCTGCAAACAGCGAACCCAACAGTACCATATATAGCCATAATAATAGATATACAAACACATACGCGAACAAACATATCATACAAACGAGATCAGACCAACGTAAATTCCCACACCCATATGTATCCACAGACCTCTATGTACAAAAAAAGGACTATACGA
>JAOTQJ010010565.1:2728-17958 GCA_025642045.1 Solanum sejunctum
TTTATTTGGAACATAATACATGTGTAAGAAGAGACCATCATCATAGACCAAGCAACCTAGTACTTGGAATCCAAGGCCTACCACCCCCTTGTAAGGCGATTGAGGTATCTACTCCTCAATTGGTAATACGGGCATAACGACCCCTTCCCCTCCCCCCCTCGATAAGGCAATTGAGGTATATACCTCTGAATTAGTAGTACGGGCATAACAACCCCTGAAAAGGTGGATGAGGTATATATCCCTCAACAAGGTAGTATGGGCATAACACCCCCCGACAAGGCGATTGAGGCATAGCACCCCGTCAACAAAGTGTAGACAACTTACAACACTATAGATACTTTTTAAAAAATCAGCACATATATAGATCCTTTCATCATCATCATAAAGTTTCTTAATTGATAAGCCATGCCATAGACCTTCAACAACTCAAGAATCCATAACTGGATATTTTATCAAACACTCGACAGGTGTGTAATGTTAGTTCAAAATCATGTAATTCAAGAGTGCAATCATGTGAGAAAACTTGAAGTAAATCAACCCACCAACACTTGGTAACACCTTTATGCAAGATACATTGAAACCCCTCATCAAATCTCATCATAGACCATAGATTCATAGCTCAAAACATCCTTGAATAGTCAATATTTTATGTAACCCCAACTTAGTTCATAGTCAATTTCATAATAAGCATTACCCATAGATAAATCAACTTGAAAACATGCAATTTACATAAAAAAGGAAGGTTGGGCACTATGGGTGATAGGACCCAATGGTTGAAACTCATATAACTCAAATTTAGATATTTTCTCGATGAAGATTTGAATGAGAACTTAAACTTTAATGAACTCCTTGAGATCCAGAATGAGTTTGGAACACTTGATTTTGGGTGAAATATTTGGGTAAGTATTAAAGAGGGTTTTGGGGAACGTCTTGAATGATATGGGGTTGAAAAAATGACTAAGTATAGGTATTTTTACGCATAGGAAAGCATAGGCCCAAGACCCCAAAGCCTTAGGCCGAAATAAGAAAAATTGGCAACAAAATACACTGCTCCGCGAACATGGACTACTACTAGAAATTGAAATTTTTGAAAAATAAAATTTTGCTATAGTTGATCTAAAATCAAGATTATACCCATTTTCCACTCAATATTTTCTCCTGATCAAGAATATGAAGTTATATTTTTGATATCACGCACAAATTTTGAGATATAAAAAAACTATGAATATTGGTATTTCCGAAGCATATTTTCGAGCACTTTTGGGGCATTTCAATATCTCCCCTTTGGGAACATTCATCCCTGAATGTCAAAGAAGCTTACTTAAAAGAGTAATAATGGAGAAATCATCGCTAACAAGAATGCAATAATGCACTTAAATACTATTTTCCAAAATCTCAACGTAAGTGTCAAAATCACCATAAACTTGCCAACCTAAACATGAATGCATGAAAATGACATATGGGCTGAAACTTAAGACTTAAAAATCACATAGAGTACTTAGACTAGTACCTTAGGCTTGAGTGTAGTGGAAGAGATAGGGATACCACTTTTGCATGTCCGCCTCGACTTCTCATATAGCACTTTCAACTTGTTGATTTCTCGAAAGGACCTTGATTGAAGCAACATCCTTGTTCCTTAACCTCTTAACTTATCTATCCAAAATTTCTACCAGAACCTCTTCATAAGTCAAATTATCTTCAACAATACCCACGACATTTAAAGGCACAATAGCACTTGGGTCACTCACACACTTCCTCAACATAGACACATAGAAGATCAGATGAGCCGTATTCATATCATTGGGCAACTCCAACTCATAGGCAACCTTACCAATCCTCCTTAACACTCTATAAGGACCCACAAATCTTGGACTCAACTTATCCTTCTTACCAAAAAGAACCATACCCTATCACCAAACTTAAATTCAAGATCCCTTCTCCTCACACTGGTATAGGACTTTTGTCTACTTTGGGCTATTTTCAATCTTTCCCTTATTATCCTCACCTTCTCCATAGCCTCCATAAACAAATACAAGCCTAACAAATCCATCTCCCCCACCTCAAAAGGAGTCATACCGATACTTGAATGATAGCTATTATTGCAAGCAAACTCAATGAGTGGAAGATGATCATCCCAACTATCGTTAAACCCCAAAATAAAAGCTCTAGGCATATCCTCAAAGGTTTGGATAGTTCTTTCGGGTTGGCCATCCATTTGAGGGTGAAAGGCCGTACTAAGCTTAACCTTGGTACTAAGACCTCTTTAGAAGGACCTCCAAAAGTGAGAAGTGAATTGAGCACCACGATTAGATATGATAGACAAAGGCACCCCATGCAATCTAACTAATTCATGAATGTACAACTTAGCATAATCTTTGACATCATAAGTAGTATTAACTGGTAGGAAATGAGCTGACTTTGTCATTCTATCAACCACCACCCAAATAGAGTCAAAATGCTTTCTAGTCTTGGGCAACTCAACTATAAAATCCATGTTAATTTCCTCCCACTTCCAAGGAGGAATATCTATACCTTGGGCTAGGTCACTTAGCCTTTGATGCTCAGCTTTCACTTGTTGGAAATTATGGCAACCAGATACAAACCAAGCAATATCTCTCTTCATGTCACCCCATCAAAATACTTTTCTCAAATCTCTATACATCTTTGTAGAACCGGGGTGAATAAAATAGGAAGAATTATGAGCCTCATGTAAAATCTTCTATCTCAAGTCATCGACACAAGGCACACACAACCTACCTTGGTACCTAAGGACACCATTTTCCCCTCGGGAGAAAGCCTCCACCTTACCATCTCTTACCAAGGCCTTCAATTCTAACAAGGCGGGGTCAAGATCTTGCTTTGCCTTCACCTTTTCAATCACGGAATATTTAGAGCCATCAACAGCCACAATACCACCATTATTAACCTCCTCCAACCTAACCCCCAAACTAGCCAATCGATGGACCTCCTTAGCCACTTCTTTGCCACCATCCTCAATATGAGCTAGGCTACCCATAGATATCTTACTCAAAGCATCGTCCATAATATTTACCTTACCGGGGTGATAATGTACATCCATATCATAATCTTTAAGAAGTTCTAACCACCTTCTTTATCTCAAGTTGAGATCTTTTTGGGTGAACACATATTGGAGACTCTTATGATCGATAAACACATCAATATACACCCCATACAAATAATGACGCCAAATTTTTAAAGCAAATACCACGACAGCCAATTCAAGATCATGGGTGGGATAATTATTTTCATGCACCTTAAGTTATCTAAAGGCATAAGCTATCATTTTACGATTTTGCATTAAAACACAAACCAAACCAATTCGTGAGGCATCAAAATACACAACAAACCCTTCCAATCCTTCTTGTAGAGATGAATAGGAGCGGAGACAAGCTTATTTTTCAAAGTTTGAAAGCTCTTTTCACATTCATTGGTCCACACAAATTTTGCCTTCTTTTGGGTCAACTTAGTCATAGGAGAAATAATAGAAGAGAAACCATTAACAAACCTCTGGTAGTAACCCAGTAAGCCCAAAAAACTTTTAATGTCTGATGGAGTCAAAGGTATAGGCCAATTTCTAATCACTTCTGCCTTCTTAAGATCCATCTCAATACCATCACCCAACACCACATGACCTAAAAAGGCAACTTCTTTCGAGCAAAACTCACATTTCTCACACTTTGCATATGACTTCTCCTCCCTCAAGATTTATAACACCACCCTCAAGTGATCCACATACTCCTCCTTACTATGGAAATATAAACAAATCAAGATAGGGTTTAAAAAACTTATTCATAAGATCCATGAAGATAATTGGTGCACTAGTCAAACCAAAGGACATAACCACAAACTAATAGTGCCCATACCTAGTCCGGAAGGCCTTCTTGGGAATGTCACACTCCCTCACTTTCTCGTGGTGATAACCGAACCAAAGATTAGTCTTAAAGAAGTACTATCCTCTTGAAGTTGGTCAAAAATATCATCAATACTTGATAGAGGGTACTTATTCTTGATGGTGACTATATTAAGTTTCCGGTAATCAATACACATTCTAAGAGAACCACTCTTCTTCTTTACAAACAACACCGGTGCACACCAAGGTGATTGACTAGGCGTAATAAAACCCTTCTCTAACAAATCCCTCAATTACTCCTTCAACTCCACCGGGGCCATATGGTAAAGGGGAATAAAAGTGGGTTAAGTACCGACAAGGAGATCTATATCAAAATCTATTTCTCTTTTGGGAGGAACACCGGGAAGCTCATTAGGAAAGACATCAAGGAATTCAATAACTACCAGAACTGACTCTATAGAAAGGACTTTGGACTCAATATCCCTAACCCTCACAAGATGATAGAGACACCCCTTAGAAATCAACTTTTGAGCCTTAATGCAAGAGATAAACCTACCCTTGACCACCACATCATGGCTTTCCCACTCAAGAATGGGTTCATTAGGGTATTGGAAATTGACCCTATGGGTTCTACAATCAATAGAGGCATAATATGCATGCAGGCAATCCATCCCAAGAATGACATCAAGGTCTACCATATCCAACTCTGCAAAATCACAAGGCAATATTTTATACAAAATGAGAACGGGACAATTTCTATAGACCCTTCGAGCAACAATGGATGCACCAATAGGAGTAGATACCTCATATAACTCACACAACAATTCGGGGCTGACATGAAACTTTTTGGTAACAAAAGGAGTAATAAAAGAAAGAATGGTACCTAGGTCATACATATACATCAAAATCAAAGACTTTTAATATACTGGTATTTAGATCGGGCACCTCATCTACCCCTTGCCTTCCTTGAAGAGCATATAATCGATTGTGCCTTGAGGTACCACTTTGTTGACCTCCTCTTCCCATAGGAACCATATTTGCACCTCAAACATGTGGATGGCATCTCTATCCTTATTGCGATTACGAGGACAATCCATTATCTTATGAACCATATCACCATAACCATAACAAGTATTAGTGTTCCTAGAACATGGGCCATCATGACTTTTACCATATCTTGGGCATATAGCATTAGGCACCACACCACTGCTACCTTGGACCCTTGGGTTATCATTAGCAAACCTCCTATTAGGATCATTGGAAGACCCTTGGACTTGATGAAATCGGCCACCCTTGGGACCTTGGAATCTATCTTCAAAATGGACCCTTTTGGCCTCATTACCTCTTTTCTTCCTCAACTTTTCCCATGCTAATTGTTCGGCAAAATTCATGAGGCGGTACAAGTCTATATCACTAATCGACATGGAGTCACAACACTCCTTATTCACCAAATCGGATACACCCATCACAAACTCGTTCATCCTAGACCTTGGCTCGGCCACCAATTATGGATCATATTTAGAGAGTTGGTTGAACTTAAGGGCATACTCCCTCACACTTATGGAGCTTTGCTTCAAATTCATAAATTCCATTATTTTATTCTCCCTTAACTCAAGAGGGAAGAAGTGGTTGAGATATGTCGCCTTAAACTCCTCCTAAAGGACCACATTGTTGTTCCACTTCTTCTCTTTCCATTAGGTAAACCATATCTGGGCCACCCCTTTAAGTTGGTAGGCCACTAACTCCACTTTATCCTCCTATCTAACACCCATGATAGATAACACTTTGTACACCTCATCAATAAATTCTTGAGGGTACTCATTCACTTTAGACCTATAGAACTCCAGTGGGTTCATCCTCATAAAATCCCTCACTCTATATGCCGAAGTAGGAGAATGAGGGGCTTGGGACCCTTGGTTGATTTGATTAGTCATAGCTTGATCTAACATGGCAATGGCATCTTGGAACTTTTCATGAGCGGGTTGTTCTTCGGGTGAATGAGTTCTTCTTCCTCTTGGTATAGGCATGATCTACCATAGCAAAGAACATTCATTAAGGGAAAACCTTACCTTAACTTCTATAGCATCACATAGATGAAGAAGAAGGAAAACATTTCGTAAAACACCTCATAGCCTCTTGCTCATAGTTGTGGTGCACTTCACAACCATGAACAAGACTCTAATCAATGCGGTGTGTTAGATGTTGAGGACCACTAACAACCTAATGCTCTGATACCAAGTTTGTCATGACCCAAGCCTAGGGCCTAGACGTCACATGGTGAATGAAAATCCAAACAAGCCTCTTAGCATATCATTTAGGAAAGTCTTTAATAACATATATCATCAAAAGAATCTAAGTTCAAAGTATAGTTACATAACTTGTCCAACAACACCTCTAACATAGATCGGGCGGGAGCCAAGATAACTTTTCGAGCTCACCTTTTTAGAATCAAATTTCAACATAAAGAAATAGCAATAGTAAGAGTGCAAAGCTAGTGTCCCCGAACTTGAAGACTCACCAATAGCTTATCTTCAAAGTGACTACCTAGCCACAAGGAGGATGATCGTGAGGGGCTCCGGTTCCTATATGGTAACATCATGTAGACATAAAGTATGCATTAGTACGTTTGAATGTACTAATTATGTAGGATGCAATGCAACAAGGGGTAGGCAACATAATCAAAATGTATATACATAAACAAGAGATAGTATATTAGCAACATGGCATGAATGATTAATGCTTGAAGTAAAACATGCTTATATGGAACATAATAAATGTGTAGGAAGAGACCATTATCATAGACCAAACCACCCAGTTCTTGGAATCCCAGGCCAATACCCCCTTGGAAGGTGATTGAGGTATCTACCACTCAATCGGTAGTATAGGCATAACACCCCCCCCTCTGACAAGGCGATTGAGGTATATACCCCTAAATTGGTAGTACAGACATAGCACCCCTGACAATATGGATGAGGTATATACCTCTCAACAAGGTAGTACAGGCATAACACCCCCTGACAAGGCGATTGAGGCATAACACCCCCTTAACAAGGTGAAATCACTTGTAACACTATAGATACCTTTTAAGAAATCAACACATATATACATTCTTGTTGTTATCATAAAGTCGCTTAGTTGATAAGCCATGCAATAGACCTTCAATAACTCAAGAATCCATAACCAGACATTTTATCAAACACTTGTCGGGTGTGTAATGCTGGTTCAAAATCATGAAATTCAAGAGTGAAATCATGTGAGAAAACTTAAAGTAAATCGACCCACCAATACTTAGTAACAACTTTATGCAAAATACATTGAAACCCATCATCAAATCTCATCATAGACCATAGATTCATAGCTCAAAACATCCTTAAATAGTCAATATTTTATTAAACACCAACTTAGTTCATAATCAACTTCATAATAAGAAGTACCCATACATAAATCAACTTGAAAACATGCACTTTACATAAAAAGGAAGGTTGGGCACCATAGGACCCAATGGTTGAAACTCACATACCTCAAATTTGGGGATTTTCTTGATGAAGATTTGAATGAGAACTTGAAGTTTGAATAAATTCTTTGAGATCCGGAATGAGTTTCGAACACTTGATTTTGGGTGAAATATTTAGCTAAGTGTTAGAGAGGATTTTTGAGAATGTGTTGAATGATATGGGGTTGAAAAAATGACTAAGTATAGGTATTTTTACTAATAGAAAGGCTTAGGCCCAAGACTCCAAAGCCTTAGGTCAAAATAAGAAAAATTTGCAACAAAATACACTGACTGCTATTGGAAGTTGAAATTTTTGGAAAATGTTTTTTGCTACAGTTGCTCTAAAATCGGGGTTATACCCATTTCTCACTCAATTTTGCCCCGTGATCAAGAATATGAGGTCGAATTTTTGATATCACGCATAGATTTTAAGATATATAGAAATTACAAATTTAGACATTTTTGTGGTGCATTTTTAGGGTATTTTTGAGGCATTTCAGTTTATTATGAAAATTTGTAATTATCATTATTAATAAAATACTTCATTTCTTGATTTTTGTTTTCTTTTTTTAACTCTAAACTCCGATTAATAAATTAAGACTTGATTTAGTTAGCGTGAATCACTTATATGACATTACAGGCCTACCTCTGGCTTGACGAGGCTCCTTGCATTTAGGGAGTTTATTTTCGCAAACTAATTTGTTATTTTTTATGTTATACATTATGCTACTAACGTGATTCTTTTTTTTCTTATTTTTATGTCTTTCCCTTCCCAAAGGTTGATCTGTCTTACACTCTGGCTTGCCACACAATATCCAAAGGGGATCCTCCTTTTACCCGCCACTCCCAAGTTTAGGCAACAACAGAAAGGGAAAAATGACTAAAGATAATAACACCAATGAAGTTTCTCAAAGAGAGGCTCACTCCGCTGACTTGATTTTGAGATTGGAATGAAAGATTTTATAACTTGAAGAAGAAATGGCAAGCATGCGAAATTTGGTTAAACTATCCATTTCACTAGGCACCCCTTTCTGGAATAACATGGAAGAACAAGTCCCTACTACCCAAGCCGCACCCCCACTTGTGCAACCCACTTCCTAAATACAGTCAAACCCTACCAATTTACCGCCCACAAATGCTCAACTTCCTATCCATCACTTACAAAACCTTATCATGCAGGCCCTTCTGAGCCGGCATTATACCCTTAAAATACTAACCATATCCAATCATACCATCCAGGCCCACAATAGATACCTCATATGCTCATGCTCTTGGAAACCATAACTACAATCTTATATATATCGAAACAGCTCCTTATACCCGTGAGTACCATGAATCAAAATCCTCCCAAAAGGATATACTGATTAAATCCATGTCCGAGAAGTTGGATCGCTTGACCAACTTCATGCAACATATTGAAAAAACTAAAAAAGTAACTATGTTAAGCTATGAGGATTTGTGTCTACACCTAGATATGGAACTGGGATACAATCCCCCAAAGTTCAAACTATTCAATGACATTGGTGATCCTAAGGCCCACTTGCGTATGTATTGTCACAAGCCAGCTGGAGTTGGAAGGGATGAGAAAATTATAATGAAATTATTTATGAGAAGACTTATGGGGGAGGCCTTGACATGGAACATTTACCAAGAAGCCCGCAAATGGACAAGTTGGGTAGACATGGCCTCAGATTTTGTGGATCAATTTAGGTTCAACACACAAGATGCACCGAATTAGTTCTACATCCAGAATCTAAAGAAGAAGCTAGGTGAAACATTTAGAGATTATGCCATAAGGTGGAGTCCAAGGCTAGTAGGGCGAGACCTCCTATGAATGAGTCGCAAATGAAGGACTATTTCATTTGTGCACAAGATCCCCAATATTATGATAGGATGATGCTCGTCACAGAGAAGAGCTTCGCTGATATCATCAAGTTAGGTGAAAGAATTGAGGAAGGTATTAAGAATGGTGCCATCATTAACCTGGAAGCTCTACAGGCAACCAACAAAGCGTTACAATCTAGAAGTCTACCCGAGAACCACAAGAAAGTGGGTACGGTCATGTTAGCGCATGGTACCAAAAGCCCTATTAGATCACAAATCTCAACTCCACCCCTCTATTACTATCCTACATCCCCCTACCATGCACATTTCCTACCTTATCCAACCTATGCCCCTTACCAAGCTTCTCCCCCGCAACACCAACTACCCACATATCCTGTGTACAACATCCAGTCGACATATTACCAAACTGCTCCACCACCACGCTCATCTTCTCAACAACCAAATGACAAAAATCTCCCTAACTTTGATAAAAGTCCCACAAAAGACTACACCCTACTAGTCGAACCCATCGCTCAACTTTACGAAAAACTAAAAGAGGGTGGTTACATCACACCAATCCTTGTTTTACCCGTTGACTCCCAATCCAAGTGGTTTGATTCTAACAAGGTTTGTGCCTATCATTTTGGAATGAAGGGGCATACCACAGAATCTTGTCGATCCCTGAAAGATAAAATTCAAAAACTCATAGACACCAAAGCCATTCAACTCAAGGAACCTGCGCCCAATATGTCCAATAACCCACTTCCAAAGCATTAGTAAGTATACTGAATGCTAATAAAGTGAAACTGATCATGATTGATGCCGTCTAAGGAAAAGGTCTACACAAGAATAAACAAAGAGATTTGGCCCGAGTACTTTTGTTTTGCTATTTATCTAATAATGCAATGTTATTTCATCTTGCAGTTATAACTACATCAGACCTGATTCCCATTTAAGAGGTATACGTAGGCGTTCCTATAGAGTTTGGTCTTATTATAATAAAAATCTTTACTTTCCTTTTGATCATGTACTGGGGCAGAATTTTTGAAAAGGTCTCAAAAATTCTTATAGAAGAGTATATTCCTCATTGGACAAGTAGCTGGGGCAGAATTGTTTAGGTGGTCTAAAAAATTCTTTTAGAATAACTTGCACAAACTGGGCCCAAAACTTTTGAGTGACTCTCAAAAATTTTGAATTTAGAACTGAAGACGAGCCTCCAAGTGGACATCAAAAGGAATGGTCTCGACAAGTGGAGCATACCGGTCATGGCAAAGGCACAGATCAACCTTTTGCCTTTTTATAAACTGACAATTTTTATTTGAATGCAGAAAGGACAGATGTATATCTCAATATTACTTGGATGATTGTCATTTCACTAAGACAAAATATTACTCTAAGCTTAGCATTGCATTGTTCCTGAAATTGCATTCTGTATGATATTAACCTGAGAATCGCATATGCCCAAAATTTTTTATTACATTATTTTGCTCCAAAAATTGCATGTTTTCAAAAAATTGCATAACATTGTTTTGCTTCGAAAATTGCATTATTTGACCCGAGAAATTGCATTACAATATAATTATCAAAAAATTGCATATGCTCGAAAAATATTGCATTACATTATCTGAAAATTGTATGTGCTCAAAAAATTGCATTACGCCATTTTTATCCGAAAAATTGCATATTCCCCCCAAAAATTATATTATATTATTTTTATCCAAAAATTGCATCTTTGTCCAAAAATTATATTATTTTGGCCCAAAAATTATATGCTTCCAAAAATTACATGTGCTCAAAAATTGTATTACATTATTTTTATTCGAAAATTGCATTATGCTCAAAAATCGCATGTGCTGAAAAATTACATTATGTTATTTTGGTCGGAAAGTTCAAATTGGATATGCTCAAAACTATATTTTTTGCATGGTAGTGGCCCGAGAAATTTTGCATAATGCCCAAAAATTATATTTTACGTGATATTGATCCGAACATTGTATGAAATATTAATAACTCTAAGGTGTTATAGTTCAAAGGCATCATTTTCATGGCTTGTCCTTCATGGCCTAGGAATTTAATTTCTTCTTATCTTGCCCGTAAGGCTTCATGGTCCAAAGACATCATTCCTCATGGCCTAAGGACATCATTTCATGGCCTAAGGACATCATTTCATGGCCTAGGGAATTAATATATGATTTTCATGATTTGAAGGGGTCACCGTCCAAAGGCATCATCTTTCATGGCCTACGGACAATATGTCATGACCTGGGAATATAATTTAAGATAAGTATGGCATAAGACGTCAAAGCCTAAGACGTCATCCTCACCGTCTTATGGCAAATTTCATGCTCTAAATGGGAGCTTGCATTATGTTTATGAATTCATTCACTACTCACTATACACACTTTAGCAATTTTGTCTAGCATTTTTAAGTTTACAGATTTGTAGATTTTATTGAGTTTTATAGATTTTGCCATTCGATTCGAGGACATGCCTCCTGCAATGAACCCTTGACTTTTTCTTTCACACTGTCCGTACAATCCCTTGCTCTCACTCTTCTATTACCATTCGAACCATATTGTGTATTCTCACTTTTCGTGCCATCTTGTCTTCCAATTCAAGCCACTATCATCCTTACTTCAAGATCCGCACCGTTAATTTTAATTTTGTTAGGAATTTCATTTGTTCCTAAATTCAAAACTACACACGGCCTAAATCTCGTATAACCAGAGATTACTCGACTTGAAACCAAAGTCTCAGCCGTAATATTTTTCACAACCCCTTTTGCACTATTTGATCCCTCCGATAATATTTCATTGGTAGGACGGAATCGGCTACTCCGTCAACTTTCTTTGCTCAACAATTAATCATTTATTCCCGAGCAAAGAAGGGGCAGCTGTTGATACCCAATGTTGACCGACCTATAACTATTTTAGGTTGCCATTTGATTAAAATAGATATTTTTTAAACTTTTAAAATAAATGAGTTTATTCTCAATTTTATCCAATAATTATGTATTTTTCTTATATATTTTTAAATTTTCAAAATTTTGGTTTGTTGTTATTGTTATTGTTGTTGTTGTTGTTGTTGTTGTTGTTGTTGTTGTTATTGTTGTTGTTGTTGTTATTATTATTATTGTTATTATTATTGTCATTATTATTTGGTGACATATTTTAAATATATTTTTTACCACTTTATTTTATTAATTGATAATTTTTTTTAAAAAAGTATTTTAATATTTTTAAATAGTTTTACACAATTATTATATATTATGTATTTCTTTTCTCATCAAAATTATTATTTTTAAATATTGAATATTTTATTTGTGCATATATTATAATTTAAATAAATGACAATCAATTCAATTTTATCTCAATTTATTCAATTCGTGGCCTTTTAACTCAATTTATTTCATGTCTGGTCAAATTCCTTGCAATTTATTTTAATTTTGATCAATTTCTACACAATTCTTTTCAACGTTACCATGATTATGTCAATTTGTAGCTAAATTTTGAATTCCCAAATTCAATATCATTTCAATTAAATCTGGACCATCTATTTTCTATGTTCAATGGTTTGGATTAAAATAACTTTTATTCCCTTTTTCAATGCCCAAAATGCAAAATCTCTAAAATCACTTCCATTTTCCATTGCCCGTTCTTCGTCACCATTCCACCGCCGAAACAACCACCACGCAACCCCTCTCTCTTACTTCTGTCTCTCATCGCTCAGGCGAGAGCCGCCGATCGGTGGCACCTCCCCTGGCCATCGTAACCACCTCCTTCTCCTCTCCTCTTTCTCCTTGCCAATCCATCCAAACTCTGCTGGAAACAACAACTAAATCTCCACCAAACGACCCTGAAAACAGTGACCAAGACAGACCCAAACACCACCACCACCAACCCCAGCGACTGTACTCTCGCCGTGAAAAAAAGAACCAGTCGCACCAACAATTCTCGTTAGGAATGATTCCACAAAAGTATTTTGGGTTTGGATGCATCACAAATTTGGTTTGATTTCGTGTTTCCTTTTTGTTCTGAATTCATGTGATTATTATTTAGATTCTGAATAACGCTCTTGCAATCTTGATTTAGCTCTTTGTCTGTGTAAATTATGTCTGCGTCTATCAGTCTTGGTGTATAACCTTGGTCTTTTAATTTATTGCTTCTAAAATGTATATTCGTAACTTCTCGTGATTTTAGTGATTTCATGGCAGAATTATTGATATTATTCCATCTTTACCAAATTTTGAAAATGATCTCTATGTATGCTTGCTGATGGTGATTTGTCCTTGATTGATTTTTTAGCCTTATTGAAAGTTTATTGGATTTTTCTTGTTCTTGTTATAGTAATATATATGAAGAAGGCAGTAATAAAGAAAATTGTTGCAATTTAGTTTGTGAATGTGTAAATATCAATTTTGATTTAGTTATAAAGATTCCCTTTTTCTTTGAAAATGATCACCCTCAATTCTTTCTTTTACATTATTTACGGGAAATTTTCATAACTTTATGTTCACTTTTACTTTTAAATTAAAATTTCATTTAATTAAATGTTGGATGATTTGCAAGGATAATTAACTTATTATTCTTGTTTATGGCAACTTGAGACCTTTTAGATATTATTGCCTACTATTAAGTTAATTTAATTCCTTCGTCTCTCTAATTGATCTTCATTCTCCTGTAATTTCTCATTATATTGAGCTCTAATATTTAAGTATATTTGCTGAATTATTTTTTATGGTAAACTTTTATTATCGATCAATTTTATTTTTAGTAGTAAATATTGACCAAGTCATATTCGCTATGTTAATTTTTCAGTTTATTCTCTTCTTATAATAAGCTTGAATTGAAAAATTGATTACCTTAGAATCCGTTTACTGATTTTACTTATTTTGGGAGAATCTTTTCAAAAACAATAACAATAACATACCCAGTAAAATCTTACAAGTGGGGTTTGGGAAGGGTAGAATGTACGCATACCTTACCACTACCATAGAATTAGAGAGTCTGTTTCCTAGGAACCCTCATCTCAAAATCTGTAGTAGAAAAAAACTAGATATGGTAAAAGGAAGGGAACACATGATGAACTAAAATAAAATAAAACTAACACACACGAGAAATAAAGAGAACACATGATGGAACAAAAAAAATACACACCTAACCCTACCATTAGCCTGCTACTCTAATTTGTGATCTCCATTTTTTTCTATCTAAGGTCATGTCCTCAGTGAGATCAAGTTCTGTTATATCTTGTCTAATCACCTAACCCCAGTACTTCTTCAATCTACCCCTACTCCTCCGAGTATCTCCCAAAGCTAATCTCTCACACCTCCAAACAGGAGCATCGTTGCTCCTTCTCTGCACATGTCCAAATCATCGCAATCTCACTTCTCTCATTTTTTCGACCACCGGGACCACCTCCAGCTTCTCCCAAATAGTCCCATTCCTAACCTTGTCACTCTTGGTATGATCACACATCCATCTAAGCATCCTCATCTCTCCGACATGCATCTTCTGAACATGTGCCTTTTTAATCGGCCAACACTCCACTCCATACAACAATGATGGTCTAACCACCATTCTGTAAAACTTACCTTTGAGTTTAGGTGGTATTTTCTTATTGCACAAAATTCCAGAGGCAAGCCTCCATTTAGTCCATGTAGCCCTAATACGATGTGTGACATCCTCGTTGATATCGCCACTACTCTGGATGATGGACCTAAGGTACTTAAAGTTTTCCCTCTTGAGGATAGGTTGAGTGGCAAGTCTCACATCAAAGTTTGCCTCATCCCTCTCACCACTGAATTTTCACTCCATGTATTCAGTTTTGATCCTTCTCAACTTGAATCCTTTGGACTCCAAGGCATGTCTCCAGCAAATAACTTTAGTCCGAGTCTCATCAATCAATACTATGTCATTAGCAAATAACATACACCATGGAGCCTCCTCCTAGATAGATCGTGTCAGCTCTTCCATCACCAAGGCAAACAAGAAAGGGCTCAAAACAGATTCTTGGTGGAGTCCCATCTCGACCGAAAAATAC
>JAOTQJ010010576.1:0-17956 GCA_025642045.1 Solanum sejunctum
TATATGTTTTCGTTATTTGGTGTTCATGTCCTTATTTTGAGGATAAAGTATTCTATTTTGGTGGGGTGTAGGAAGTTATGGATTAACGTAAAGTCTAAGTAGTCTCGAGTCCATAACTTTCCCTATTTTTGATCCCAAGGTTTTCTTGTTGTGTTTCTTTTTCCTTGTGGATGTTTTAATTTTCTATTGAACCAGCATATTTAGTTGTGTAGATAATGTGTAAATACATAGTAGTACAGTCTTTTGGCATATACATAGTTTTTAAATATTTTTTGAATGGTTTGGAAAATTAAGTACCCTCAAAATTTTTAAGATTGTGGTTATTGATGCATTCATGCATTTGGACTATCTGGTGATGTTTCTTCTAATAATATAAAGTCAAGTTGAGGCTTAAAGCATGACTTGTGATTCTATACTTGATTGTGTGTGCAATGCCATATGTGTTGTGAGCTTATTTTGCTGCATTCATGTATCATGTATGGACTCAGAACTTGTCTTATTACTATAAGACTAGCTTGGTGATATGGTTGATTTGGAAGGGATTTTAGATCTTTGTTCTTTCAGTAAGCCCACTTCTAGTGACCTACCAAATGAGCTAGTGAATCCCTTGTACCAAATGGTTGAGCCTTTCATGTACTCCTTCTTTCTTGACCCTTACCACAATTTGGACACCTAACATTCGCAGACACACCTTTAAAACTTTGGGCCCTTGGGGAATCATTAGCAAATACCACCTTAGAATCATGAGAAGACCCTTAGCCATGATGAGACTGGCCACCATTTTGGAACTTACCCTTTATATGGGCCCTCTTGGCCTCATGATCTCTTCTCTTCCTTAATTTCTCCTCATCCATTTGTTTGGTATATGTCATCAATCGAGATAAATCCATGTTACCAATTAGCATAGCAGACCAGCATTCTTTACCCACCAAATCGGAGACCTCCATCACAAACTTATTCATCCGAGATCGATCACCAAATGAGGAGCATACTTTCAAAGTTGATTAAACTTGAGAGTATACTCTCTAACACTCTAGCACCTTGTTTCAAGTTTATAAACTCCACCACCTTAACTTCCCTAAGCTTAACATCCCCTAGATTCTCTCCTCCACTAGTCACCTACTATTCTGGATTAGCCATGAAATTTAGCCTCATAAATAGCTATGTGTTACTACCCTTCTTAAGTGCTATAAAATCATCCTTCTTGTGATCGCTCATAGTTTATGGCATATACTTCTCAAAGAATAAAATATGAAACTATACCCAAATAAGTGGTGGCTAGAATGGTGATCAACACTCCATAAAGACTATTCACTACTGCTTAGACTCTCCCTAAAGTTGAAAACTCATGAACAAAACCCCATGTTGATGAATTCATAAGCATTCCCATTTTCTAACTCATAGAACATTGCAGGCTTTAGTTTCACAAACGAGGCTTTAGTTTGAAAAACTTTATAAATGTTTCACACCTGTACCAATCATCATTGGGTCCAAGTTGGGATAGAAGAAAGCATTATTGCCCAATGCTGCTTCCACGGCATGAATGATAACTACAATAGGATAAGTAGCAGGCTCTGAGGTGATAGGTACATTTAATTATACCACACTTTTGCTAAGGTATCAAAAGAGTAGTTAGTTTGGGTAGTGAAGCAAGAAGAATATACTCGAGTTGTTGGTTTGGGTAGTGAAGCAAGAGAATATACTTGAGTAGTTGGTTTGGGTAGTGAACCAAAAAGAATATACTGCTAAAGACAGTATTCTTACCGATGAGATGGGGATGGGAAAGTATGTTTAAGCAATACCTCTTATGCTTGTTGAATGCGAACTATGACAAGTTTCTTCTCACTTGCTCCTTGCACTTCCCAGGTGCTTCTATCAATGAGAAGAACATAAGTTATCTGTCCTATTATTGTTGTGGCTCTGTGGATTAGTAAGGTTGACTACTTTACCGTTAAAAGAAGCAACAAAGTTCTTGTTTATTATGGTGCAGACAAGTAGTAAAATACTTATATGTTTGTGAAATATGATATTGTTATCATTGTGTGTACCATAATGTTTCCTTATTATATGAAAAATATGATGCCTCAAAAATAAAAATTCCAGTAGTTACGAAATTTATTTTCTGAACAGAAGTGATTTTATTCACCAAAAGTACTTTAGTGTATCAGATAATGTTAAAACATTAAAAATTGTAAAATAATTCTTTTAAATGTAAGGCGAAGACAAACAGTTATTCAGTGATTGATAAAGGTAAAGAGGTATAGGAATGACATAAAGCACAAAAGTGTGACTAATGCTAGTTATATTGTTAACCAAGAAGTCCAAAATGATTACATTTACACTTTACCAGATTGCATAATTGACTTACTCATGGACATTAATCAATTAGTTGAGAAATTCTCATTGAAGAGGCGATCACAATTTAAGTAACAACTAAACAAGTTGAAGTCTGAAGAAATCCTCACTCTCCAAAATTTTCAATAAGCTGTGGCATTTCCGATTTTTCTAAGAACCCTTATACCAAAGACAATGGTATCTGCAATAATAGCTATGACAAATTCTCACTATCAATTAAAGTATTTGCAAAACAAAGAAAATTTCATAGAAAAATGAAATGGTGAAAGGTAAAAGGTAGAACTAACCAACAAAATGACCTCGAACCTCAAAATCTGGTTTCTCCCAACCACCATATGCCTTACCATGAGTCTTTAAACCAGCTGTTTTCCTAAAACTCCAAACCAATCTATCAATATCCAACATTAACAAGTATTCCAGATAGTTTGCTGAGCAACTTCATGTACTGAATTAGGTTCCAATCTCACATCATGAAGTGAAACCTCATTCAACAAACCATTAATTTCCCTAACACTACCATAATTCTTTATCTTTCTATACATCATAGCCCAATCAAATTCTTCTTTTTTCCTCAACACCTGCCTAGGAAGCAAGTTAGACCAGGCTGAATAATCGGTAAGAGTCAAATGGTAATGGCTAAAAATCTCTTTTTTTAATGTTTCATTTTTTGAAGACAGTAATTCATATCTAAAAGTGTGTGATGACAATGGAGTTAAAGTGTTTGTACACACCTTATAGTCAACGCCACCATAAAACATTAGAAAAAAAGCCACCATTTGTAACAACTTGAAAAATACTAAAGACTTCATCTTGATCACTCAACACTAAGAGAGAGATATGTAACATCTCTCAATTTATAGCATGTAGCTATAACAAACATTGACAATTGTTAGATAACCAAATAACAAAGTCCTGCATGTGAAAGTAAGAACTAAAGAAGTATAGTTTGTTGAGGGGAAAAAAAAAAGACAATAAACTTAACAACCATTGTTTAAAAATTATGCTAAAAAACAACTCTTGAAAAGACAAATTCAAACTGTAACCTTCGAAGTAATTAAATAAGAAAGAGTAACGAATTTGTGTACCTGACAAAGTACTTGTCGGGCCTTCCATTCCCAAAATAATAGTACTTACTAAATTCTGTTTCTTTTGGGTTAATTTAACCATATTTGGAGTTAAAAGTAGATTAGATTAAGAGCTCGTTTGGCTTAGATTAAAAGTTGGTCAAACATTTTTTAATCTTTTTCTAGCTTATAGAAGTTTTTGATAATTTTCAAAATAACTTAAAAAAATTTAAAATTTGCTTAAAATAAGTTAAAAGTTAAAAGCAGTACTCTCAACTTTTTATTTTTTAGCTTAAAAATTGTTATAGTTTGACAAAAAAAATTACCTTTTTATCATAAATATTTTTTCATATTCTCAAAAATATCCTTAACTAAAGTAATCCTAACTACTCTCCCTTATCATTATTTCAATTCAAACCACAACCCAACACTTTTCTTGTCATGCTCTCTCTTGACAAAGCTCGAATTCTCTTCCTCTACTGCCATTAACGTAAGTTTTACTATTTATTTGATTTTTTTCATTAGTTTTTATTGCAGAGTTGTTACTAGTCCAACTTTTCTTCTTGTTTAAAAAATTGGATACTGCAAAAATTCATCTTAAATTGTGTATATAAAATTTACTTAAATAATCAGTTTATATTGATATTGAATTAAAATATAATTTTTTTTATTTTATTTTATTTTTATAGACAGAAAAATCTTAAAGTAGTTGATTTTTATAATGTTAATAGTTTGAAGGGCATTTCAGATATTTTTAAATTAAAAAGGTATTTTTTGTGTCCCAAACACATCAACAACTTTTTTTCAGCTACATTAGACAAACAAATAGTTGCTTATTTTTCAAATAAAATTTCAGCACTTTAAAAAGTGCTTCTAAAATACTTTTTAAAAGCTATTTTTTTAAACTAATGCAAACGGGTTCTAACTCAGTATTTTAATATGGAGAAGGACCTAAAATACCCTTGAACTATTGAAAATAGTACAAAAATATCTTTCATCCACCTACTGGGCCTAAACTGCCCATGTCATTTACCTTTGGGTCCCAAAATGCCCTTTGTTGATCGTTTTGGCTCACTTATACCTTTAACTAACCACCCTATCTTTTTTCTTTTATTTTTTTAAATATTTATTATGTTTGATTTTCTTATGGAGTAAAATAAATCTCCATCTCAACTAGATTTTCTTCCATAATTTATCCAAACCGATAATGTATCTCTTTAAGGCTTAAAGTGATTCTTTTAAAAAATAATTTATTAAAATATGCAACCATTTTAGCTTTCTAGAAAAGAAAAGTTTTTAAAAAATATATAAAGTTAATGAAAAAGTAAGTTTTTGTTTTTTCTAATGTTATATTAAAAATAACAAAAAATTCAAATTTGATTAAATAAAAAAAATTAAATAAAGCTAAATCGATTTTAATAAATCGCTTTGTTTCTTAAAAGATTAATTATTTTCTCCACATAAAATACAAGTATGTGTAGATTTTTTTTAAAAAAAAATTCAAAATATGATTGTTGTAACTTTAGATTTTTTAAGAAAGTTTCTTTAAAGACTTTTTTTCCATAATTTATTTAATACAAAAAAATATACCTTCACGACCCTAAATTTTTTTTAAAAAAATTATAATAAACCATTAGTTTATTTTTTTAATCACATTTTTACGTATTTTTGTCCAAATCAAAATAATATCTTTCTTTATAACCCCAAAAAAATTTTAAAAATAAAAAAAATTATAAGAATTTTTTTGAAGGAATTGAGAATGGGGGTTTACTTTATTCAAAAAGAAAATGAAACATAATAAATATTAGAAAAAGTTGTTAATTTTCAAAGGTATAAGTGAGCCAAAAAAGTGAATGAAGGATATTTTTGGACCCAAAAATAAATGATAAAGGTATTTTAGACCCAATAGATGGATGGAGGACATTTCTGCACTATTTTCAATTATCAAGGATATTTTAGATCCTTCACCATTTTAAATATTATAACAAAAAATATATTAAGCTGTCATTTAGCCTAAAAAGTTTTTGGAGAAAAATTGAAAAATTTTGGGAAGTGGTGTTTGACCATTAAACTTGGCAAACATATTTGCAGAATTCTCAATTTTTAAATACTAGAAAAACCACTAGTGTTTGGAAAATTGCCATTGTATTTAGATTGTTTTAAATATTTAAAAATTATCTCAAAATTTTATATTTTATATAAAAACACTTATTTTTTTTCATCTATTAATATTTATCTATCTCTTCCGAAAAAGTTTGCACTATAATTTGAGTGACAAGATTAAAAAGAAAAAAATATTTTTAATGGGTTATAATTCTAACTGAATCGATAGCAAGTTTGAATATTAATTAATGTATTGATTTTGTCTATATTATTATTTTGTTGTTGTTAATTGTTATCAATTATGTTATAAGGTTATTATTTTAACGAAATATGTTCATTCAAAATGATAATACAAACTTATGGATAATTTAAATTATTTTTAAAACTTACGAATATAAATCATATTTTTTAAAATAGTCAAATATTCGTGAAAAAGTTTGGAGTCAAACAAATGGTGAAAATTAATTAAAATTTGCCAAGCATGTTTGCCAAGAGTATTTGAAATATAATAAAACAAAATATATTTTAAAATATTACTCTCTTCGTTTTAATTTATATGAGATAGTTTTGATTTGACATAGTGTCTACAAATTGACTATTTTGTAAATTTGGAGTATGATGCAATAAAGCAAAATGACTCTTTAAACTGTTTGCGCTTCTTTTATTTGTGAAGTATCAGTTAGTCAATGCAACTTTCGACGCTCCTCATGGTCATCTGGAAACAACCGCTTTATGTTTTTAAACATAGAGGTTAGGCTGCGTACATCCGACCCACCCTCACCCCGCAATGAGCGGGAGCCTTTTGAGGCACTGGGGTCTGTTGATGATGATGATGATGATAGTGTCTACAGAATTAAAAAAAAACACTTTAAAACTTGTGGCCTAAAATAAGTCATACATGTATGTGTGGTTACAAATCATTTCAACAAGAATAACCAGACGTTATAAAGCTATATTAGTACTAATATTGATACGTGTCATTTTTTTAAAAATAACAAAAATAGAAACTAAATAATACAAATGGAGACAAAGACAATAATAAAAATTCATATAATTTAATTAAATTAAGAAAAGAAAAATTGACAAGTATTTTTGGACAAAGGAATCATATTAGGAAGGCAATCAAATTTAAGGCGACAAGAAGGTAAACCGAAAGTGGAGTTTTAAGTTAAAAATGGATAGATTCGCTGCTACTACAAAATCAAATGTTCACACCTAGAAACAGGGCTATTATCTTGTCTGGCTTCGTGATTCCATCCCATTTTCTGCATATTAGTTAACTGATTTTAGTTCAAAAGTTTGTTTAAAAGGAGAAAAGATCGTATTGAAATGTATTTGGTTATTTAAGAATTACTTAATTCTAAAGAGTTACGAAAGCTTTGTGAAATAGTAACATAATATTCTGTCCATTTAAAAGAAAAATATTTTAGTTTGACTTGGCATGAGTTTTAAGAAAATAAAAAAAAATTTAATCTTATTATCCTAAATTGGCATTACGTCAAATATATCAAATTACCCTTTAATTTGTGAACTTAAACATGTTACGTGAAAAATTGAAATTAAAATATTAACGAAAAAATTATATTTTTCAAATATACTAAAAAAGAAAGTAACTTTTTTTTTAATAGAGGAAGTAGCAGAATATAATCAAAACAATCCATATATATATCAATATAATTCACGGCATTAAAAAAGGTGATGTAACATGAAGGCCAGAATTTCATTCTTCTCTTAGGCTCTGTGTTGTGAGAAGAAATTTTGTCCTCGCGTTGGCATTGTATCATGATTCAAAACCGAGTGTGACGACACTTAATCCATTGAGGCAAATAAGTCTAAACAGGTAATAACAAAACAACACGGAAGCTAAAGCGATAATACAATCTAAATAGCAAATGAATTAAGGCGTAAGGAACATAACAATAAACTAAAGCCATCTCAGAATTAGTGTCATATGTACAAGTCTTTATTACAACAAAATCAAGAAGAAAAATACAAGTCATAATAGTCTTTGTTTCTCGAATAGAACAAAATCAATAAAGTCTAAGAGTCTTGAGAGTAGGGTGAAATACACAAGCAACTACCTCTCAATCCATCACAAGCTTGGTCCACAAGGATATAGAAACTTCAACTGGATCTGGGCTCATAAGCTACACACATGTGTAGAAACAAGGGTGAGTACCAACAAGTACCCAGCAAGAGGATCTAAAATGCAGGTAGTAAATAAAGAACTCAAGTATTATTTCCATCCCAACCACATACCTTCGAAATTATAAACTTGCATGCAAAAAAGGTCGGCATATACACAATATAGATAAACATATTCACAGTATTAGTACATAACATATCAACTGATCAATCTCAAATAGTTCACAAGAAAAAAGTCAATCAACATATCATACTTAATACAATTCAACATATTTAAAGCAACAAACAAAATGGAATGGGATGCCATGATATGCAAACAACACAATGTAATATCAAATAATCATGATGCATGCCTATCCTATCATACAAATTCACAAATGTAATCAAAGCAAAACCATAATGCAACACATGAATCGTGTATCTGTCGAAACCTTTTTCCTTCAACATTTATCTTTCATATCTAGCTAGAATCATTTCCTTTCAACTTTTCTTTGCTTTTTGCCGGAAACTTTTTCCTTCAATTTTTCTTCAATAATAGTACTCAATCAATGTTTCAATACAACACATAATCACATTTCATATGCGTATGAGAGCATGCAAGGAGTTCACACTATTTATTAATTCAATGATCACGTCAGATCAATTTCATCATTATCCCAAATATAGAATCGTCATCGATTGAGTCATTGATAAACTCTAACACATCATATCTTAAGGTTTTTCATAATCCATTTATCATCCCAATTCAAGCCTACTCGTCAAAGAGTCACTATCCCCAAAAGTGTTCCTCAATAAATTCTAGCACAAGATCAATTTCATACAACTTTTATTTCAACTTCAAACTTATGATGTCACGGTAAACACTTTCAACAATTGTATAATTATTTATCGACACTTGGGTCCATATAGGGAATATACAACTCGTAAACATGGAAATCACCACAATTTAATCAACTATCGCAATTACATTTGTCAACAACATCAACTATCATTACTCAAGTACTTAAGCGACACCAACAATCATACATCAAGTTACAAGTCAAATTTTCACATATTATCTTATAACTCTATTATTACCATCTTTTAAGTCATTTCATGGATCATTCCCATGCCTCAACATCTCTATGACTCCCCAATCCATAAAGAAAGAAAATACAAGGTTCAATTAAACTTGATAAGGTTTGGGAATTCATTTTCCTTTAATAAGCCAAACAATGAATCCAACAAAAGTGTCTTCCCCTTCTGATTTTGAATCTGACACCCCACAATCTAGTTAAAAATAAGTTCACAATTATATTTCACAAAAAAAATGTGATGCAACATATTTTAAGGCCAGAATTTCATACTTCTCCTAGGCTCTGTTTTGTGGGAAGAAATTTCATCTTCACATTGGCATTGTGTCACGATTCAAAATAGAGTGATGCCACTTGACTTTAATCTGCTGAGACAAGTCAGGCTAAATAGGTAATAACAATATAGTGTAGAAGCTAAATCAATAATACAATCTAAATACCAAGGGAATTAAGGTGTAAGGAACATAACAATAAACTAAAACTATCCCAGCACTTGTATCACATGTATAAGCCTTTATTACAACAAAATCACGAAGAAGAAAAAAATACAAGTCTCAATAATCTTTGTTTCTCAAAAAGAATAAAATCAATAAAGTCTAAGAGTCTTGAGAGTAGGCTGGAATAGACAAGCAACTAGCTCTCAATCTATCATAAGCTCGGTCTACAAGGGAAAAGAAATGTCATCTTGATCCGAGTTCACAAGCTACACACACACATGTGTAGAAAAAAGGGTGAGTACCAACAAGTACCCAACAAGATAATATAAACACAGGTAGGGAATAAAGAACTCAAGTACTCCTTCCATCCCAACCATATTTTTCTAAAACTATAAACATACACACAAGAAAGGTCGACATACATACAACATAAATATATACATTCACAGTATCAGTACATAATATTTCAACTGATCAATCTCAATAGTTCACAAGAACAGAGTCAATCAACATATTACACTTAGTACAATTTGACATATTGAAAGCAAGAGATAAAATGGAATGAGAGGCTATGATATGCAAAGAACATAATGCAATATTAAATAATCATGATTCATGTCTATCGTACAATACATATTTGCGGATGTAATCAAACTAAAACCCATGAGTGCCATATGAACTATGTATCCATCGGAACCATTTTTCTTTGACTTCTGTTTTTGCCAGAATCATTTTCCTTCAGTTTTTGTACAATTATAGTACTTAATCAATGTTCAATATAACATATAATCACATTTAATATGGGTACGAGAGCATGCAAGACGTCTATACTATTCATACATTCAATGATCACGTGAAAGTAATTTCATCATTATTCTAATTATAGAATCGTCATCAATTGAGTCATTCATAAACACTATCACATCATTCCTTAAAGTTTTTCTTAGTTCATTTATCATCCCAATTCAAGCCTACTCGTCAAACAGTCACTATCCCTACAAGTGTTCCTTAATAAATTCTAGCACTTTACTTTCATACAACATTCATTTCAACTTCACACTTATGATGTCACAAGAAATACTTTCAATAATGGTATAATTCATTTATCAACAATTGAGTCCACATAGGGAATATATAACTCTCAAACATGAATATTACCATAATTCAATCAACTATCACAATTATATGAGTCAACAACATCAACTATCATTACTCAAGTACTTAAGTGATACCAACAATCATACATCAAGGCACAAGTTAAGCTTTCTGTAATGAGCCGAACCTAGGGTCTAGGAGTGACATGACAAATAAAAACCTGAAAGTCTCTAAACAAGCCTCAAAGTATATAAATTCACATTACTGGTTTGAAAGCGTACTCAAATAGTAAATATATTGTTCAAGGGGACGGAAAAGTAGGACTCATGCTACAGGGATATCATAGGGAAAAGGATTAACATGGACTCACATAACATATAACACATAAAGGCTAAGGGGCGGGTAAGTGTGACTCACTTTATGGGGCTAATTCGGGACCTAGGATCTTCTATATTTCCACATCAAACATACATACATATCATAGTTCTCATAACTAATCCATGATAGCAATATCCAATAGATCACCATAATAATAAGCTTTAAATATAACACATAACATATAGATGCGACGAGAGTCTACAAGATGTCCATCAATGACTCTAGTCATAATATAGGATGGGGGCCAAGACATGTCTTATGCTCACCCTTATAGTAAATAAGACAAATAGAAGCAACTAAGGTAGAGGAATGTTGGCTTGTCCTTTTAGGATGGGACTCACCACAATAAATATCTCAAATCTAATCTAGCATCAAACGATGGATGAAGGTAATCTCCAGTTCCTTCATGGTTAGATCTTGTAGGCAAAAGTATGTGTTAGTATGTTTGAATGTACTAAGTATGCGGGATGCAACGTATATAACTAACTAAACCTACATTTCAATATTAGATGACAAGGGCATATAATATAGAAAGTATCATATACCAAAGAAGAGTAGTATATAATATGCCATGAAATTTATGATGCATGATATGCAATAATGATCATGTCTAGTGGGGATATAACCTCAACCGACATAAGTAAGACTAAGTGAGCTATTACTTGGAATCCCAACAAAATTTTCTCATCGATAAAAAGGTGGTCTACTTGTCAAAGGTAAACCATACTTCACATTATGGGCAACCCTATTTCATATGAAGCAACCTTTCTTATGGTCACTCTCCATGTAGGATAGGATTTTCATATATAACATATCATATCATATCACAATTTGCTTCACCTTACGGGCACCCCCATTTTGTATGAAACAAATTCCTTATGGGAACCCTCATTTCGGATAGCATTTCGCAACCTATGTTAGACACATAGTTCAAGGAAAGAGGGGGAGCCCTCTATCTATCGGTGCTAAGTCATTATCCCACAAGAATACATATACATATATGCAGACACACACACATTTTTAAAAGAGAAAATAGTCGTTTCCAAATCATTTCAATACAATCATAGGCTTAGAAGCCAAACATCATTCATACTAATTTATACATAGGGTCAAATGCCAAATCATAGCTTATAGTCATAATACTCATGCATAAGAATAATTCATATATATATACGAAATGGTGTAAGCACCCAAAATGCTCAAAGAGACATAATCATTGACATATATGTGATCACATTCTTGTCATAACTAATATATCAAAATCATATCATAAAGCATAATTAGGCTTAACCCACTTCATAATTTTCATAAAATCCAATTTTTATGAATGCATACGTCTTGAATTATGTGAGTGTAACACCTCATAAAAATTACCAAAATGCTCCTAAAATGTATCATGCACATAACGTGTCTTTCAAAGTTCCGATGGAAAATTTGAGACTGAATTTATGATCAACGTGGATGTCACGACCTAAGCCTAGGGCCTAGACGTGATCGGCGAATTGGGAACTCGAAAAAACCTCAAACAAGCCTCATAGTATATCATCACACATGCTTGGTCATGGAGGCAATGAGAATAATAATAAGAGATAAATGTACACAAGGGGAAATTGGGGCTAAGGATACACTTTCCATATCATAAACATTAAGGGTCAATAGAGTCAAGCTCATAGCATAGATACATAACATGTCCAACAACACCTCTAGTACATAGATAAGAGCGGGGGCCAAGAAAAAGCAACCGGGATCACCCTCATTGTCAATACATAAGTCAAAGAGAGAAAGTCTTAATATATAGCAATAGAGCATAAGTAATGTCCCCAGAATGGAGTACTCATCAACAAGCTTAATAGAAGTCGTACCAGCCAAGTGGAGGAGGATGATCAATCTGTACATCAGTTTCTACATAGTGATATCATATAGGCATAGAGTATGCATTAGTACGTTTAAATGTACTAAGTATGTAGGATGCAATGCAACAAGAGATAGGCATCATAATTGAAATGCATAATTAAGAGCAATAGATAACTTAATATCAATATGGCATATATGACAATGCTTAAGTAAATCGTGCTTCGCAAATCATTCATCTTACATAGATCATAATGTATAAGTGTGGAAAGAACTCTCAACTGACATATACTCAGAACGTTTTGGAGAAGTAACCTTCCTTATGGGAGCCCGTCCCCTTTTGGATTAAGTGGCCTTTCTTATGGGAGCCCATCTCCTTTTGCATTAAGTGACCTTCCTTATGGGAGCCCGTCCCCTTTTAGATTAAGTGAACTTCCTTACATGAGCCCGTCCCCTTTCAGATTAAGTGACCTTATTTATGGGAGCTAGATTAAGTAACCTTTTTTACAAGAGCCTGTCTCCTTTTGGATTAAGCGACTTTCTTTAAGGGAGCCCATCCCTTTTTGGATTAAGTGACCTTCCTTATGGGAGCCCATACCCTTTCGAATTAAGTGACCTTCCTTACAGAAGCTCATACCTTTTTAGATTAAGTGATCTTATTTATGGGAGCCCATGCCTTTTTGGTTTAAGTGGCCTTCCTTACGAGATCTCGTCCCTTTGTGGATTAAGTGGCCTTTCTTACAGGAGCCCGTCTCCTTTTGGATTAAGCATTCCATAGAACTAGCTCATCAAATCATTATATTTCAATCATCAAGAAAGAACTCCTCATTTTCCCAAGAATACAACAAACATAAGAAACCAACGATATACTTGTAACTCCATCGGTACATTATCATGGAACAACTTATATAAACATTTCTATCATCACCATAAAGTCATTCAACTCATAACACTTAGAGGGTGTGTAGTGCTAGTGTAAAATCATACAATTCAAGAGTGAAATCATGATAGAAAATTCAATGTAAAACCATCAATAGATACTTGGTAACACCCTCAAGTAACACACATCAAAACCCTTCATCAAACCTCATAATAGATCTTAGTTTCATAGCCCAAAACATAGCAAAATAGTCACAATTTTATCAACTCCAACATAGTGTGCAATGATTTTCATAATGAATGTGACCCATGAGTAAATCAACTTCAAATCATGCAATTTTTAATAGAAGAAAGCTTGGGCATTATGAGTGAAAGGAACCCATGAAAGAAAACCTCATACCTTAACTTTAGAGATGAACTTGAAAAAAGATTAGAGATGGAAACTTGAGGCTTGAATGAAATCCTTAAGATTGGTCTTGAGTTTTGGGACATGAATTTAGGGTGAAACATGAGTCTAAGTGTTTGAGAGGATATTAGGAAATGTTAAGGATGATATGAGGGTGAAATAAGGTACGTATAGGTATTTTCATGAATGGGGACCCTTAGGCCCAAGATTACAAGTCTTCGACAGAAACAAAAAAATAGTCCCAAAATAATATAGCGGCATGTCACGGAAGCAACACGATTTAGCCACTGGAATTTGGATTTTGCAAATTCTAAATCTTGATACGGTTGTTCTAAAATTCGGGTTAGACTTATTTCTCACTCAATTCGACCCCCTGAACAAGATTATGAAGTCGTATTTTTGACATAACAAACGAATCTTTAGATATATGGAAATTACGATTCTGGGCATTTCTGACGCACTTTTTTGAGCAATTTTTGGGGTCTTTTCAATATCTCTCCCTTGGGAACATTTGTCTCTGAATGTAAAAGAAACATACATGACAAGAGTAATCATTAACAAATTAGCCGCGACAAGAATGGGACATTACCTTTAAAACAACATTTTAAAAATATCAAGATAAGTATAAAATCATTATAAACTTACCAAATTAAATATGAGTGCATATGAATGACATAGGGCTGAAACATTAGACTTGGAATCATAGAAGTAGACCTGACGTGTTATCCTAAACTTGAATAGAATGAAAGAGATATGGATATTAGTTTTCCATGCTCGCACTGAGACCTTCTCCTAGGTCAACTTATCCTCCACATCACCCACTAGATTCACCAACACATCCCTTCAATCTAGAAGCATGAAAAACCAGACAAATCATAATCATAACCCTAGGTAATGCCAATCCTTAAGCAACCTTGACAACCTTCCTCTACATTCTACAAGGACTCACAATCCTAAATTCAATTGTCAACCTTAAACAAATCTAGTCCACTCGGTACCATGAACCACCATCTACACTTTAGGAGACAACCTCTATCTGCCATCTCTTCACCCAAAACTTCCAACCCTAACAAGACGGAATCAAGGCCTTGATTGACCTAGACCTCTCCAACCCAAGAAGATTTGGAACCATAAAGAACACTGCACCACCATGCTCAACTTCCTCTAACCTAATCCCCTGAGCTAGACAAATAATAGACCCCTCTAGTCACCTCTTTTCTGACATCATCAACACATGCTAGGCTATTTGGAGCATTAACCACAATATTAAACTTATTGTGGCCAAATGATGCACACTCATATCATGACCGTTAAAGAATTCTAACCACCTTCTTGTTATCTTCTATTCACACCTATTATGATTAGTAAATAATCCATTCATCATCCAAGACTTGTAACACTACCTCGAAATGATTTGCAAGCTCTAAATAAATCAATGCACCACCTCTAGAGACTACCATAACATATGTCAAGGTAGGGTTTTAAGAACTTATTCATGAAATTCCTAAATATAGCCGGTGTAAGACAACTAAATAATTCTAACAATACTCAAATGCTCACCCCTAGTCCATAAAGACACTTTGGAATATCACCTACCCTTATCCTCACATAGAGACAAAACCCAAACAAAGATCAAGCTTAGAGAAGTAACTATCCCATTGTAGTTATCAAAATAAATTGACCACCCAACACCATCATATCATAACCTTGTGGGTTCTACACTCATTGGAAACACCACAAGCAAGTAGCCAAACCATCTCAAGACCTCCAATCCACAAACTAAGGTCAACCAAAATTATAAGATAAGACCCTATGCAATAAGAACACAACAAACCCTAAACCCTTCTAGCAACAATAGACTCACATAAGCATACTCTAGTAGCAACAAAAGGGAAAGGAAAGTGTAACACCCCACACCTTACACGTACTAGTCCTATGCACGTGAAACATGATATGGCTTGATGAAATTAGCCCCTATTTTTAAATAGTGCTTGAATCTCAAATTAGACGGCGATATGTACGTCTAATGCTTAAGAGGGTCGAGTGTGTATAAGTTTTAAGTCAACTTAAGGAGATCACAGCCTTAAATGAAGTGAGAGGTGAGGTGCCTATAGAAATTAGGAAGCTAGCAGGTGAGTCACCTACTTGCTTAGCTTAAATTTGCTAGCTAAATGGAGACGAGGCCAGATGTCGAATTTGTTCAAGTCCGATTATGAATTAAGTTTGTGTTAAGGGTGTAACTTTACCCCATATTTTAGCATCATAAATGGACTATACTTTCATCCCAATAATAATAGAAAAAGGACCTAAGTACAACAAAACTCACTTGGTGAATTGGCCCAAAACCAAGAAAGGAGAAAAGGGAAAAGTGGGTAGCCAAGGCCCAACCAATTTGAACCCAATAAGGCCCAAGTGAAAGGGGCAAGAAGCTACATCACTAGCTTAATAAAGTAAGGCTAAAATGCCTTAGTATGTCGGCCAAAGTCCCCCTTTAAAAAGGGTTTAAAATAGCACCCATAAGCCATTTAAACTTGAACAAAAAAATTAGATTATTTTGCAAGTTCTCTCTCAACTCTTTCTTGACATTACAAGCAACCACAAGAGACTTTTAGGGTTCGTGGAGAAGCCCTACACCATGATTGTAAATGTAAGTAAGAATACTTATGTGTTTAATATGGTTTTCTTATGTAAAACAAGAGGCTAAGCTGATTATGCCTTTGCTGAAATTATTGGACAACATGTGTTCCAAAAGTTATTGTACATTTTTTTTGTTTATTTAAAAGCTTTTTTTTTGGATTGATTATGAAGTGATCCTACTTTTATTAATGAGTATTGGTTATATAATGATGTATAAAGGCTGCTGCACCATTTTTACAGTCCGCAAAAGTGAGTTCTTGTGTGATATTGTAATTGTGCTCGTAATAGGAACTTGTAGGCTAATTGATTGAAGACTATAGTCTCACATACTCCACCTATTTTAAGGACTATTTTGAAATATTTTAGGACTGGTTTTATGTGTATATCTGGTGGGGAATGTTTGGTTAAAGTTAGAACAGGTTTGGAGTTGTCAACATCAAAATGTAGCGAAGGAATATAACATTATGGCGCCTACTTGTATGTTGTATAAAATTGTTATGTGTTGTGCTTTGTGAGCTGTTGTAAGACTATTATGGCACTAAAATAGGCTAAACATGATTGTATATGACAATGTGTATTAGAAAATATGATTAGGGGCGAAAAGGTTGAAAGAATGCGCTCGGATTTATAATTATCCGCTTATTGCCCGTATGTTATTTTTTTTATGAGATTGGGTTGCCAAGATGTATCTATTGGCTTCTAATACTAGTTTTATCACCTACTATGTTGTAGATAAATATTTGGAGGAAGGGAAGGTTATCTCGAGGTAGTAGAGAGGTCGTACATTGAGGTATATAAGTCTACTTGATTTAGTATTATTTGTCATGAAATATTGAACTCTCCTTGGCACATAAAGGCACTTACCAACTCTGACACAACTATTAACATATTTCAAATCTTTCACATGTTCATATGCTCCCATACATATTCACCTTCCAATCTACATGCATACCTGGATACCAAGATGTCACATCCCAAACTCCCGTTAGGGCGGATTGGCACCCATTGCCAATAAGGCTCAGAAGAACGAACTTGTAACCATGTGCATTCTATATGTATTATAAGGGGTTTCTACCTTTAACATGCCTTTAAATAGATAAATAGTGATAACAAGCCAAAAGGAAATGCGTATGACTAGGCCGTTGGGGCCATGCTGTCTAAAGTGCGAGACATGACTTCACTGTGCTTTACATAGTATACAAAGCCTCTAAATAAAGAAAATATCTAGTAAGGGTCGGGACAGGCCCCGCCTCAACAAACTACGTAATAAAAACATGTAAGCTCTAGACATGTACAAAGCCCCGAAGTAACTTAGAGATTGGTGAAAATAGCAGAATATCCTGTACTCCTACTGGGGAGATCTACTAGAACCTGTACCTGCAGCATGAAATGCAGGTCCCCCGTAAGGGATGTCAGTACGAGATAATGTACTGAGTATGTAAGGCATGAAACACTGTATATGATATAACAACTCAAGTGAAACTGTATACTGGTGTAGCATAAAAGACCACCTTTAATTATACTGTGGGATCA
>JAOTQJ010010627.1:0-12357 GCA_025642045.1 Solanum sejunctum
TTTGCATACCTGCTCTTATGACTATATCTGGTACTGTTGGGTTCGTTGTTTGCAGGTGGGTTAGTTAGTAAAACAGAAGAAACTCTGTCGAAATTTTTGTGAAATTCCTTAGCTGTCCTAAGTAAATATTCAGTATAAGTGGTTATCGCAGTGTCCTATCGGCACCATTCACGGCCCCTGGGTTGGGTCATGACAAAAACCTTCTACCCCGATTGCTCAAACCTTTTAGTCCAAAGTTTTTGTTGCTAGTGTATCCTCTCAAGAACCTGAGTATAAAAATTCATACGTTCCTCAAGCTATAAAAGGAAAAGGAAGTTTTGCATCTCTTCTAAAAGTAGAGGCTAAATCGAAAGCAACAACTTTAGAAGATAAACAGGGGGCTGGTTGAAAGGCCTAAAATTCCAAGCAGGATTTATATAGGCGAAGGACATATAAGTTTGAGAAGAACTGCAGAGGCTATAGGTGTAAGAGGAATAAAGCAAACATCACCCTGCATGTTGCAATTTGGTTTTAGACAAGATGAAGAAGCTATCGGATTCTTTTGTGCAACAAAGAAGAGTTCTGACTCTAAAGTAAACACTTTGGTTAAAAGAATTAAACCTTTAGAAAAAACAAGTACTGATAGTCTATGCCCTTCCTAATCCACTGCACCAGCAACTGATAGTTTGAAACCCCTATGTAAGGTAATGTAACATGAAATTCGTTAGCCTTGGAGCCTAACCATAAAGGCCCAAAAAAATAATTATTTCTTCTCAATACCAAATTATTATGCTGGCATCCCATGTGTTGAGTCTCTAGGAAAAGATTTCTCTCATAATGAGAGAAATAAAGCTATATTATTTGAATATAATGCAAAAAAAGCTCCAAGGATAGTCTGATTGGCCAAAGGTGAAGATGATGCAGGCTACTCGGAGGCTTCGCAAAGACTAGACTGAGCTTAAAATGTTGAGGCAAGAAAAAGAAGACGGCTAATAAGATTACCCTTAGAGCATTTACATTTCTTTTTTGAACCTTTTAAGCAATGACAAGCCACAATCCATCTACCTCATATTGCTTTTGCTTATGTTATTTACTTTGAGGGTGAGCTCGGGACATATCTTCAACCCTGTTCTATTCTATGACTAGAGGCATTGTTGGACATTTAATAGATATTTGTATGGATATATGCTATGTGTTGTATTCAGAGATTATGATTATCATTACCTATTGGTTATGGTTTATATGAATTGACTATTAGTATTATGTTATGGATTTATGTTATAATGTGGAAGATCCTAAGTTCCGTTTTACCCCCATAGAGTGAGTGTTCGATTTCTTTCTACACTGTAATTACATTCTTTCTAACTTAAATTCAATTTTCAATGGTGAAAGTGATATCTAATAATTTGAGACATTATATTGACTATTAAAACAGTTATATACAATTTATCCTCTTTAACTTATTTCTTTTCATATGACTTGTCTTTAATTTAAACAAAGCTTGTTTAATGCCTCTTTTCAATACATGTTTTGACTCTTTGTCTACTCTTTCCTTGCTTGAAATCATCCATAGTAAATATTTTTATGCTTATACATTGGGGTATTTGAACATCTCTTTTCAAATAATCTCAATCTTGGTTTCCTCATGTTGTTCTATGTCAAAGCCGCTCTTATCTTATCTTGAATATTTCTTTTCTAACCCTATCTTTGCTATTATGCACAATATAATCCTAGAAATGGAATTTGGAAAAATTGATGTGTGCACACACTTACCTCTATTCTCTGTTTCACATTGAAAATAAATCCAATAAAGAGAAACAATGAATGGTTGTATAAATCGTGAAGAATCAGTCAATATTCCTGAACAATCAATAGAAGAGATAAAGATAGTAAAATGGACGGACATGATTTCTTGATAAACAGAAAGACTGGAAATTACAGAGTTTCTGTATATTTCTATTTGTTGCAGGTTTGTGACCAAAATTCACTCAATATTTAAAGTCTCTATGTATCTAGTGATGAAAGAATGTAACAGATAAAAAACAAATTGTCTCAATTGAATTTATAGCAAAATGGACGGCATAATAAAACTAGTGCAGACTGAGGATAGCTAATAAGAGTTAATCTGGCCTACTAGAAATAATCATGTGATGATGATCAATTCTCTGACTTCCTTCTCCTCAAAGTCCAGTCAAATGCTTAGTTTTTTTTTTCCTATGCGACTTCCATTGTTTCAATATGAGTTCTACTCCTTGATTCAACCATGCATTTCCTTTTTCCTTGTTATTCCACAACTAAGCTACTAGGTACCTGTTATTGGGGTTATGCTCATTCAACTCTTTTATCGCAGTTACCATAGCTTGATACACTGAATCACCATTTTCGACCTTTAGTTTCTTTAATTTCTCATTATATTCATCAATTATTTTTTGTGAAAGAAAAATTAAGGACAAATAGAATGAGTAAAGATTAAAAAATGAAACATATAATATTAGATAAAAAGAGCACATACCTCAACAATTTGAGCCTCTTTGATAATCTTATACAGATGTCAGTTTGGATCCCGCAGGTGATTCTCCCACAAGAAAAATACCTCTGATGCTTTCTTTATTGCTTTTTCAGAGAGATAAATTTTTATTGTAGCAGCAAAGAATGTCTTCCGATCAAGTTCCCTATAGAGTAAGTATACATCTACCACCGTAAGGGATCTGGTCCCTCAGAATACTATAAGAATAAACTAAAAGAAGGTAAAAAGCAAGAAATAAACACTCAAGGACTTAACGTGGAAAAAATCCTTGCGCAAGAGAGGAACAACCACGACTTGTCCAGACAGGTTTTCCAAAACCCAAATACACTATTGAATGAGCAAACTAAAGATATATAACACACATGGTTTTTTCCCTAACTTCCTCACCATTCATACTTACAACCTAGTTACAAGCAATGAGCAGCAACAACACCAACTAGTCTACACTCTCACCACCCTGATGAAGTTAGACTATACAACAACGACACCTTAAGACTATACACAACCAACAAGGTATACAACTCTTAAATAAGTAATGAAAAACAATGACCACATTCCTTTATAGACTAGGAGTGATCTTACAGTTTGCAGACCAACATAGCAACTAACAAACAAAACAACTATAGAAGCCTTCTATTAGGTCCCTTGCATGCACCAGTTGTATGGTCAAACTAGGAGCTAAGAGAGAGATTTTAGAGCAACAAGAATATTCAATTGTGATATTCCTAAAAATTAATTTCATTCCTTAGACATGCTCCCTTTATACTACAGACGATGCATGAATAGATTGTTGTTCCTTCAGTACAGATGAGATTGACATCTTGCTAACCATAATAGCTTTTGAAATAGTTTTATCCTATTTTAAGCACCACACAACGATCTGTTAGTCTACCTGGTCATCAATTCAGTTTGTTAATCATTAAACATCAATCATGGACTTAACATTTTCCCCTTTTTTGATGATGACAAACTGTGATCCCCCAATTCCCCCTGAAAGTATGAATCCCTTAACCTGTTCTCCCTGACTATATGTTTTTCCCCCTTATTCCAAATTGTATCTGTGCTCCCAGAAAGTAATCATCCCCCTTTTAGCATCATAAAAAACTAAATAATAAACTAACAGAATAATCACAATGAAGAAATAGTAGGTACATGAGATTACATAATGAGAAAAAGCATAGAAATTAAAGAACAGGAGCTAGATAAGAGAATCAACATAAGAAATTATTTCATTTCAGATAAGCATTCTGGTCATAGCAAAAACATAACACAACATAACATACCCAAGATCAAGCTGTAAAAATTATATACTAGAACAAGAGTAGAAGAACAAAGGGGATTAACAGATACGAACTAGATAACCTAGGAACTAAGGGACTTAGGAGCAAAGGACTGTATAAGCAAGGTCATGAGTGAATTGGAGTCCTGGTGCGCCTGAACGAACTACTTAGTAAGATAATTGATCGAAAAAGGCCTGTTTGGCATTCTTTTCCTTTAATCTGAGCAATTCTACAGAACCTGGTCCCTCACTAGTGTCGTAAGCTAGCTTATCCTTCAGTAAAACCACCTCAACATCCTTGCTTTCTAAGACGGTTTTGAACTCCTCCACTTGTCCCTTTAAAGCCTTCTTCTAATCCAATAAATCCGACATCGAACACTTTCTGGTCATTGCCTTTAGCTTATTTCACTCATACTCTGCCAACGTGGTGTGAGACAAAGCTTGTTTGTTTGTTCCAGCTAATCCACATCCCATTCTTACTCCATAGCATCAAACACGTGATTGAGCAGGTGTCCATAAGCCAATATATGCGCACTTTCCCTTATTTTTAGCACTTTATCCATGTGATCCATCATTAGAGCTAGTAAGTTGATGTCCTTTAGAGTAATAAAAACTTCCATAAGGTACAAATCAGTGATTGTGGTAATGGTCCACTTTTCAGTCCTTGGATAAAAGACTTTGTTAACAAACTCAAAATATAATTAATATTGGCTCTTAAGAAACTTTTTTGCCACAGCTGAAGTGGTCATATTTTGAACTTTACCAGCCAATTACAAGAAGTTTCTGGAAGGTGACTTTCCAATCATAGTGTTTACCCCTTGCCACTGAACCTTCAGAATGGACCTTAAGATTTCTTCATATACCCTGAAATAAATGTCCCTTATAGACATAACAAGATCCCTATCTTCCTAAATTACTAAATTGAGGTAAAACTCACATACCTCCTACTCATGTAAGAATGGAACAAGCCACTCAAACAAGTAGGTCCATCCTTGAAAATCTACAGCATCAACTAACTCCCTCATACCTAGGTTGTCTTTGGCCTCAGGTTTAAAAGATTCTTCCACTCAAAACTTTTTGATTCTGTAACAATTTGATCCTATATTCCCTAGTAAAAGTCTTTTCAACCTTCTACTTTATGACTTGTTAACTTGGTCCTAGAGTAGGAGCAGGGTCATCGTTCTTTAATTTTTCCACATCTTTTCTCAAAGTCTTAATGTCCTTTGAGGCTTCAGGTCTCAGAAATGAAGACTTGGCTACCATAGTATTTGACCTGAGATCATCTAGGTCCTCATCAAACTCAGTACCACTAAGGTCTTTCTCAGCTTCCGCATCAATAACCCGATCCTCAGGTACTTTTTCATCTTCCAAAATAGTTATGTTTATCTACTTCCTCTTCTTTTTCAGCATGGATTTATTGCATGCATAGCATCACTAGTAACGTTTTTTGTGTTTGCCATGTAGAATAACTCCTGGCCACAGTCTACACCTTCTCAGTCACTTTTTCCTTGGCTTTTGTTGTCCCAACCTAGTCCTTCACATGAGTAGGAGCAGGAGGGGAAACAACATTCTTCTTGACCTTCCAAAACAAACTATGATTAACTTCATCATCATCTAGGTCTTGTTCCATATGCTCAGGAAAGTTGACTGGCGTGATCTCACTGATAGGAGTTTTGACAAAAATAGGAGCACCTAGTCCAGGTTTAGATTAGGGGAAGTAGGTTCTTCCCTGGTGGACTATTTGTTCTCCTTGATATCTAATAACCCCTTACTAACCTATTTAGGCCCTTCTGCGAGAATATTGGACTCCATGCCTTTGCACACTGTTAGGTCACCTTAACAGTGCTTTTCAGATATTAAGAAAGAAATAAGACCTGGTTGAGAGGAATTTTCCTAATCCTTAGTAGAGTTCGGCGCCTCAGTACTCTATGGTGGTCCTTCAAAGGAGAAACTAGGTGTTGTATTGGGTGACTCTAAACCCAAGAGTGTGGGCTCAAAAGGAGACAGAACAGTCGGTGAGGAAGGTGAAAGGTTTTGAGTTAAAGGGTGCAACTCTTTAGGATTTCTCAGAGTGTAAATCGGACTAGATGGAGGAGTATTGATGTTAGGTTAAGGTGATGACATATTTTCAGTTCCAATTTATGAAGAAGATTAAGGAGAACTTTTAGCCATGTTTGAACTTTAAACAAGGAGACAAGAAAACACGACAAAATGGACAAAGAGGAATAAACACTCTATTTTAATTTTTGGAAAATAGATGAAATCAAAATAATGGATAAAAGATCATTCAATAATGAGTAAAAATACCTATCTGGTCCTTGATTTGTCATGATGCTTTGAGTACTGGGATAGAATGACGTCGGTTAAGAAAAGCTAAACTAACAAAATAGGTTGTGAGCTATCACATCGATAATGTAAAGGCTATGAAAAGAATACTAACCTGTTAGGGAATTAGGTCCCTGATAAACAGACCCTTGTGTGAAACTCTTTAAGTTCATATCTTCAATTCCTATGAAAATGTTAATTTTTGCAAACTTGCAATATACATATAGGCATTTAACTTATTGTGAATAATTTCTCCTACCTTAGCATTCTATCCAAAATCATTGGGGAAGTTCATAATCATGGAAACATTGAGTGCTTCTGCTTAATCAACCCCAGTCTCAGCCTATTCCGCTCAAATTGGTCCCTGCAAAGAGGCTTAGTAAAAATATTCAATTTGATCCTCCGTACTACAAAATTTCATGCATAATTTCCTTTCTCGACTTGGTCCCTGAGAAAATGATGTTGACCATCAATGTGCTTTATTTTTTTATGGTGGATAGGATTTTTGGCCATGATCAAAGCACTAGTATTGACACATGTCATGGGAATTGTGTTTGTTAGTACTCCAAAATCTTCAAGTTGTTGTTTGATCTATAATAATTATGAAAAACAAGCTGTACCAGCTATGTATTTGGCCTCAATAGTGGACAATGCAATTGAGTTTTACTTCTTCGTCCCCTAGGAGATCAGTGACGAACCCAAAAAGTGAGTCATAACAACAGTAATTTATTGGTCAACCAGGTACCCCATAAAATAAGTATCATCATAACCCACAAGATCAAAACAATCTCTAGAAGGGTAGTATAGGGCTAAGCATTCAAAACCTTTAAGATATCTAAGTATCCTCTTTGCAACCTTCAAATGTAATTCCTTTGGACATGATTGAAACTTAGCACATATGCCAACACTGAAGACTATGTTAGGTTTGCTGGCAGTCAAACACAATAGTGATCCAATAATTCCTCTATACATTATAGCATATACAATACTACCAAATTCATCAACATCCCGCTTAGAACTTGTACCCATAGAAGTATCGATTGGTTTTGTATCCATCAGTTGATACTTCTTTAGTAGGTCCCTAATGTACTTTTCTTGACTGATGAAGGTACCACTAGGAGTTTATTTGATCTGCAGCCTAAGAAAGAAGCTAAGCTCACCCATCATACTTATTTCAAACTTACTGCGCATCAGGTCCCCAAATTCTTGAGATAGTGTGTTTGTGGTGGCACCAAAGATGATATCATCAACATTCACTTGCACAATCAGTAGATTCTTCCCTCTGGTCTTCAGAAATAATGTGTTATCAATTTACCTCTTTTGTATCCATAACTGAGTAGACATCCAGACAACCCTTCATACTAGGCCGTTGGAGCCTTTTTCAGCCCATCTACTGCCTTGTCAAGTTTTATAACATGATCTGGAAACTCAAAATTTCAAAACTAGGTAGTTACTTCATAAAGACCTCTTCTTTAAAATACCCATTTAAGAAGTCACTCTTTATATCCATTTGGAACAGTTTAAACTCTATGCAAGTGGCAAAGACAATCAATATTCTTATAGCCTCCATTCTAGCAACTAGAGCGAAGGTATCATCATAGTCAATGCCTTCTTCATAATTGAAACCTAGCACCAATAGTTTGGACTTGTTTCTTATAATTGTACCATTTACATCCAGATTGTTCCAGAAAAAACCTATCTGGTCCCTATCATTGTTCTGTCTGAGGGTCTAGGAACATGATGCCACACATTGTTTCTTTCAAATTAAAGCAATTCTTCTTGCATAGTGTTTACCCAATCTGCATACTTGAGTGCTTTTTCAATATTTTTGGGTTCAATGGAGGATAGAAAAAGTAGCACAAGACATCAAGTTTCTAGTCTTGGACCTGGTTTGGATCCCAGAGTCTAAAGGAGAGACTAGATTATCCATAGGATGGAGGTGATTGATGTTTCCATCTAAAGGTCGTTAATACAGACTGATCCTGACTCCTTGTAGTGTTAGAATCATCTCCTTCTTCTGGTTGAGTAATGTCCAGTTTTTATCAACACCATCTACCTCAGATTTCTTGAGGAAGCACCACGTCCCTCTGAAGATTCTCTATCAGCATCACCATTATTAGTTCTATCATCATTTTTATAGCAGTATCAGTTTAAAGGTTGTTAATGGCAATGTCCTTATGAAGTTTAGTAGCTAATTCAAGTTTGAATCCTCTTTATCATAGAGGCTTTTCATATCACCATATTCATCAAAGATTACATGCACACTTTCTTGAATATAGAGAGTTCTTTTGTTGAATACTTCATAATCCTTATTGTTGGTAGAGTATACAACAAAAACACCCTCATCACTTTTTGAATCAAATTTACCTACTTCTACCTTGTCATTTATGAGTACAAAGCATTTTCACCCAAAAGCCCTTTCAAGTGACTAATATTGGGTTTCCTACCAGACACCTATTTATTACATAACAGGCAGTGTTGACAGTATTAACTCAAAAATTCTTTGCCAATCTAGATTTAATCAGCATGGTCCTTCCAATTTCCACCAATGTTCTATTTTTGTTCTCCAAAATTGTATTCTGCTAGGGAGTTCTAGGAGTTGAAAAATTATGGTGGATTCCTTACTTTGCACAAAAACCAACTAGCATTGAATTTTCAAACTCAGTACCATGATAAGACCTGATCCCTGCAACTCTGCTTCCAAATTGATTCTGAACCTGTTTGATGAGATTTATCATCAACTCAACAGCTTCATCCTTTGATCTCAAGAACCTCACCCAAGTATACATTGAGTAGTCATCCAACACCACCATAATGTACCTCTTCCCACCGTGACATTAAACCTTAATAAGACCACGAAGATTAACATGAATAAGCTCAATAAGTCTTGTGGTACTTACCTCATTTTTGGATTTGAAGGAGCTTCTTGACTTCTTTCCTTAAATCACATATAGCACACACTTGGGTAGACCATGAACCAGGTCGTTTAAGCTAACTTGTTTGGTAGAGAAGGACTGACATGACCAAGTCTTTAATAGCACAAGTCACTTGAATCAACTTGGACCTTGAGGCATGTGAGATTGTCTTCCTTGGTAGTTCTAAGATCTACTACATACATATTTCTGCATCTTTTTGCTGTGAGGATCACTTCTTTAGTAGACAAGTTTGTAATTGTGTCTTACCACTAGAATCACATAGAAATCCCTACACTGATACCACTTGTAGAGTAAGTATGCATCTACCACAGTAAGGGATCTGGTCCCTCGAAATACTATAAGCAAAAACTAAAAGAAGGTATACAGCAAGAAACAAACATACAAGGATTTAACATGGAAAAACTTCTTGCTCAAGGGAGGAATAACCACGATCCGTACAGATAGGATTTTCCAAAAACCAAATCCACAAATCAATGAGAAAAGTAAAGAAATACAACACATATGGTTTATTTCCCTCACTTTCTCATCACTCCTGCTTATAACCTAGTTACAAGCAATGAACAACAACAACAACAACTAGTCTACACTCTCACCACCTGGATGAAGTTAGACTACACTATAACGACACCTTAAGACTACACAGCCAACAAAGTATACAACTCTTAAATCAGTAATGAAAAACAATGACCACATTCCGTTATAGGCTATGAATGATATTATAGTTTACGAACCAACATAGCAATAAAAAAACAGAGAAACTATAGAAACCTTCTACCAAGTCCCATTGATGTAGCTATTGTATCTTCACACTAGGAGCCAAGAGAGTGCTTTTGCAGCAACACGTATATTCAGTTGTAATATTTTCCAAAAGTTGATTATATTCCTTGGACAAGCTCCTTTTATACTACAATGGATGTAGTGCATGGACCGGTAGTCCTTCGGTACAAATAAGATTGACATCTAACTAACTATAGCAACTTTACAAATAGTTGTATCCTCTTGCCAGCCCCACATAGCGATCCAATAGTCTAATTGGTCCTCGAGTCAGTTTGTTAATCATCAAAATGTCAATCATGCACTTAACATTCTCCTATTTTCTTGACACAGATAAAAGCGTTACTCCCCCTTAAACCTTGTGAGATAAAAAATCAAAGCACTAATTAACTACAACAAAGAAAAAAACATAAATAATCCACATAAAATTGTTGTTAATACAACAAATTGAGGTTGAAATCATCTTCATATTATGAAAATACTTTTATAAAAATTAGAACCATCGGGGAGCCTTTGGTGCACAAAAATAGAATAACTAAAACCTTTCTAAGGCTTACATGTTTACCTTAAATCATAATCCAATAAAGTCACACTGCTTTATTATAAACAAATATTTACGAGTTGAATGAGCATAACCCCCATGGCAGGTACCCTGTTGCTCAGTTTTTGAATAACAAGGAAAAAAGAAATACATTGTTGAATGAAGGAGTACAATTCATATGGAAACAGAGGAAGTTACATAGAAAAAAAAATAAGCATTTGAATGAACTTTGAAGGGAAGAAAGTAGGAGAATTGATCATCTTCACATGATTAATTCTAGTAGGCTAGCTTAACTCTTATTAGAAATCACAGACTGCACTAGTTTTATTAAGCCATCTATTTTGCTATAAATTCATTTGAAACTATTTGTTCTTCATCAGTTACTTTCTTTCATCAATAGATAGATAGAGGCATTAAGTATTAAGTGAATTTTGGTCATTGCATGCAATAGCTAGAAAAATACATAAACTCTATAATTTCTAGTCATTTTGTTTTATCAACAAATCATGCCTGTCTATTTTACTCTCTTCCTCTCTTCTATTGATTTTTCAAGAATATGACCTGATTCTTCCTGATTTAAACAACAATTTGTTGTTTCTCGTTATTGGATTTAATTTCAATGTGCAACAGAGAATAGGGGTAAGTCTACGTACACATTACTTTTTTCAAATTCCATTTGTAGGATTATATCAGACGTAATAGCAGAGATAGTATTAGAACTAAAATATTCGAAATAAGATAAGAGCAGCTTTGACGGAGAACAAGATGAGGAAAGCAAGATTGAGATTGTTCAAAAAGAGATGTTGAGATACCCCTATGTATAAGCATAAAAATATTCACTATGGATGATTTCAAGCAAGGTCAGAGTAGAAAAAGAGGGAAAAGATGTATCAAAAAGAGGCACTAAACAAGCTCTGTTTAAATTAAAGATAAGTCATTCGTAAAAGATTCAAGTAAAGAAGATAAATTGCATATAACTGTTTCAAAATCCAATATAATGTCTCAAATTATTAGATATGGTTTTCACCATTAAAAATTAAATTTAAGTTAGAAATAATATAATTACAGTGTAGAAAGAAATCGAGCACTCACTCTATAGGGATAAAACAAGACTTAGGATATTCCACATTATAACATAAATCCATAGCTTAAACTAACAATCAATTCATAATAACCATAACTAATAGGTAACTATAATCATAATCTCTGAATACAACACACAGTATATATCCATACAAATATCTACAAGATGTCTAACAATGCCTCTAATTATAGAATAGGAGGGGCCAAGACATGTCCCATGTCACCCTCAAAGTAAATAAAAAAATTGAAAGCAACATAAGGTAGATGGATGGTGGATTGTCCTTGCTGAAAAAAATCAGAAAGAATCATAAATGCTCCAAGGGTAGTCTGATTCACCATCTTCTTTTTCTTGCCTCAACATTTTAAGCTTAACCTGTTCTTCCAAATCTTTCGAGTAGCCTGCATTATCTTCTCCTTTGGCCAATCAAACTATCCTTAGAGCTCTTTTTACAAGGTCTTCAAACAGGAAGTTAGCAGCAATATAGCTTCACTTCTCTCATTTTGAGAGAAATATTTCCCTAGAGACTAAGCATAGAGGATACTAACATAATTATCTGGCACTGAGAAGAAATAATTATGTTGACTGGGTGTTTATGCTTAGGATGCACGGCTAACAAATTCCTTTTTACATTATATTGCATACGAGTGTCAGACTATCAGTTGCCGGTGCAATGAATTAGGAAGGGCATGGACTATCGATAATTATTTTTTCTAAATGTTTATTACTTTCAAACATAGTGTTTACTTTATAGTGAGAACTCTTTTTTGTTGCACAGAAGAATCAGACAAGTTTAGCGTCTTTTCCAAAGCCAAATTGCCCTAAGCAGGGTGACGTTTGCATTTATGTTCTTACCCTTATAGCCTCTGCAATTCTTCTCAAACTGATATGTATTTCACCTATATAACTCCTTTT
>JAOTQJ010010657.1:0-17948 GCA_025642045.1 Solanum sejunctum
AAGACATTATCAAATCTCTCGTTCAAATTCAATGATTTCAAGCTAAATTTTATAACTCTAGCACATATCCCAAGCTTAAAGTCTTCTTCAAGTTCATCTTAAGGGATTCAAGGTTTAAAATATGTGGGCCTTTATCCATGGGTCCTTTCACCTATGGAGCCCATCCTTTTTTTTTTATGGAAATTGCTTGATTCCAAGTTATATTACCTATAGCTATCTCTTATTATGAAATATAAGCATTATTATGTTGGGGTTTTATCAAGTGTTGAATGATTATGCATGAACGTCTATTTCAAGATTATTCCAGCAATTGGTTTATCTATTGAGACTATGCATGATTTGAGTTATGGAACTATAAGCTATTATAAGCTTTTATGATGGATTTCAAGACACCCTATATGTGGGTTTTACTACAATATTGATGGGTAAATTCGCATTAAGTTTTGAAGTACCCCACACTTGCCTAGGAATATCCCCATAATCATAAGTCCCTTATGTGTCATGACCCAAATGCGGACTAGACGTGACGCGGCGAATGTAGAATCCGAAAGTCCCCCAACAAGCCTCTTAACTTATCATTACATATTATTGGTTGCGGAAGCATTTAAATGACATAGAAAAGTAGAAATAGGGGCAATAGGATAAAGGGAAAAACTTGCATAACAACATAATCAAGGGACAAAGAGTCAACAATCATATTATAGATACATAGCATGCCCAACAACACCTCTACTACATAGATAAGAGTGGAGGCCAACAAAAATCAACTGGGCTCACCTTAATAGTCAAGACAAAAGATAACAAAGAGTGTCTCAATATATAATAAGAGAAACAAATACTAATTTTCTCAAAGTGGAGGACTCACTAACTAGCTTGAGTAGTACTAAACTAGCTACGTAGAGGAGGAGGAGGATCAACTTGGGCTTTGATTCCTACATGGTGATACCACATAGGTAAAAGTATGCGTTAGTATGTTTGGATGTACTAAGTATGTAGGATACAATGCAACAAGAAGTAGGCATCATAATCAAAATGCATAACAATAGTCAATAGGCATGAATAGCAATATGACATGTATGATCAATTCTTAAGTAAAACATTCTTAAGTAACTCATGCTTATATAGGATATTATATGTGTAGAAGAGACCAAGCTAGATTTCCAAATGTACAACCCTTTGGTTGGTTATTGATTATGTCGCCTCATCACATAGGTGGATGAATACTAACACTCATCTAGGTTGGTGATAATGCCACCCCATCACCAAGGTAGAGAAGTACAAACCCTTCCCTAGGTTGATAAGTACAACCCCCCAACTAGGTTAGCGATGATGCCGCCTTATCACTAGGTGGAGAATTACAAACCCTTCCCTAGGTTGATGAGTACAAACCCACATCTAGGTTATCCGGATTCATAGTCCTTCTCAGATTAGGCATGGTCGAATGAAATACTTTATATAGAATTCATAACATACATAAGCTCATTTTATCATCATATAGTCAATCATATCATATCTCATGCTTTAGACCTTCAACTCCTCAAGAAACCACATACAAACATTTTATCAAATAATTTGAGGCTGTGAAATGGTAGTATAAAATCATCCAATTTAGATATGCAATAATTCAAAAAAATCCATTGTAAAAATATCAATCAACACATTACAACACCCTCGATCAATATACATCAAAACCCCTCATCAAATCTTACAATACTTCCATGGTTTGTAGCTTAAAACATAGCAAAACAATCACAAATTTACATAGATTTAACATAGTTCATAGACATGTTCATGCTAGTAAACCCATTTGTAAAATCAACTTTAAATCATGCAAAGTGAGTAAGAAGGAGATCAGGGCACCATGGGTGGATGAAGCCAATGGCTAAAACCTACATACCTTAACTTTGGAGAGTTTCTTGAAAAAGATTTGAAATGTAGGCTAGCTTGAAGCTTGAATGAAATCCTTAGATCCTAATGAGTTTTGGGACTCTTGACTCTTTAGGAGGACTTGGTGCTTAACTTGGTTTCCTTGAATTTCAACAAGCCTTCTTGAAAACCATGAGCATTGATGGAGAATTTGACGAAGATCATAGAGGATTTTGAGCGGCTTTCAGTTGGTTTTTAGGGCTCAAAATGGCTAGACAATCTGATATTTTTGTGTATATAAGTATAGGGTTATCACCCAATTTCCCTGGAGTGAAAAAGAGTAAACTTCAGAACTTTTTGAACTGGTCCGTGTCTAGTCCGCATCGCGGACATCTATTATTTTTGTGAAGTTTCACAAAAAATTATTTTTCTTGGCACAGACAAAGTATACCTTGTAGGTACTCATTTTCTCACTCAAGTTTGCCCTCTGAATAAGAATATCAAGTCGAACATTCAAACTTCTACATTGACTATGAGATATTTAAAAATAAAGCATCATAGGGTCTTTTCGAGCTATATGGAGGGGTGTTTAAATATTTTCTATTTAAGACATAAGGGAATTTTGATTATGGGGGTATTACTAGGCAAGTGTGTGGTGTTACATTATACTCAAATTTGGATATTTAAACACCCCTCTACATAGCTCAAAAAAACCTATGATACATTTTTTTAATATCTCAAAATTCAAGAAGAATTTCGCAAATTCGACATTGTATTCTTGTTTAAAGGGCAAAATTGAATGGGGAAATGAGTACCTATAAGGTATACTTTTTTCGTGCCAAGAAAATAATTTTTTAGTGAAACTTTGCAACTGTAATAGCTATCCGCGATCAATCTGAGACGTGGACTTGGCGTGGACCTATTCAAAATATTTCAAAATTTGTTGTGCTTTACTACAAGGAAATTGAGTAATAACTCTATACCTATATACACAAAAATCCCTCATTGTTAAGCCATTTTGAGCCCAAGAAAACCAACCAAAAATCTCTCAAATTTCTCTCTAATCTTCATCAAATTCTCCACCCATTCTCAAGGTTTTTAAGAAGTCTTGTGGGAAGTAAAGGAAACCAAGTCAAGCCCCTAGTCCTCCTCATGATTCAAGTGTCCCAATCTCTTTCTGTATCTAAGAATTTTATTCAAGCTTCAAGTTTCCATTTCAAATCTTCTTCAAGAAAATCTCCAAAGTCTAGATATGTGGGTTTCAACCAATAGGTCCTTTCACCCGTGGTGCCCAAGCTTCCTTTTTACATAAATTGCATGATTTAAAGTTGATTTACTCATAGGTCTTACTTATTATGAATTTCACTGCACACTATGTTGGGGTTTCATAAAATTATGATGTTTAAGCATGTTTTGAGCTATGAATTTAAGATCTATTGTGAGATTTGATAAAAGATTTTGATGCATATAGCTTGAGGGTGTTACCAAGTATTTATTGATGGTTTCATAATAGATTTTCTACTATGATTCTGCTTTTGAATTTTATAGTTTTAACACTACACACCCGCCAAATATTTGATAAAATGTACAGTTATGATTTTTTGAGGAATTGAAGGTCCAAGACAAGTCTTATGAGTTGAATGACTTCATGATGATTTTGTGATTTCTAAAGTTATGTTTAATTCATGGAAATGTTAATGATGTTGTAAAGCCGGGCTTAAGCCCTTACTAAAAGAGTTCACCTCTTGTGAGCTCTTTAATGTTGATGTTGATGCAATGGTAATGTTTGATGATGAACTATTCTTATATTTGAAGTTACGCTCACCATTAGAGCTCAGGGATGTTAAGAGATACTCATTCCATATCTTTTTGTTTGTTGCAAGTTATTAAGGCTATGATTATCTTATACATATTCTGTAGGATTAGATTTAGCACCGAGTGGACTAGAGGTGAGTCCCCAAGTCCCACAACTATGTGCCTCCATAGGATGATGTTGTACCCTTGGAATATTAGTGAATCCATTTCGTATATATTCTCTTAAAATTCCTTTTCGAAATGGGGCGAGACCCCCTAAGGAGGGTTACTTTATCTGAAATAGGATGGGACCCTATAAGGTGAAGTATAATCATAAATCCTTTGCGAAATGGGATGGACCGCATAAGGAGGTTACTTCATTCGAAATGGGGTGGGCCATGATAAAGTAGAGTATGATTTACCTTAGCAAGTGGACCATCTCTTTACTGGTGAGGGGTAATTATCAGGATTTTAAGTTGCGGCATACTTGTTCATATGTCTATGTCGGTTGAGGTCTCATTCCACTCTTTTGTATTATGGTCTATACAAGTTTATTGGATTGTAAGCATCTTTTACTTCAAAAATCATTCATACATATCATATTATTATTATATTATTCATTACCTACGCTTATGCATTTTGACTATGTTGCCCATCTCTTATTGCATTGCATCCTACATACTTAGTATATTCAAACATACTAATGCATACTCTATGCCTATATGATATCATAATGTAGGAATCGGAGCACCTATTGATTCTCCTCAGGACTAGATGAATTGTTCAAGCTAGCTTTTGGTGAGTCCTCATGTCCGGAGATAATATCTATCTTCTTTCATGCTTATGTTTAGACTACATCTTGTATATTTTGGAATACTTATGACTATAAGGGAGATCCCAGTTGCTTCTTTTGGCTCTCGCTAAGTTCTATGTCTAGAGGTGTTGTTGGATAAGTTATGTGTTATGCTTGAGCTTTCACTCATCGATGTTATTTAAGTATTAAACTCTCTCTCTCCCTTAGTCCCAATTCCCTTTGTGTATATCTCTCCTGTTGTTTTATCTTTCTTCCATGAAAAAGGATGTGCGTATGACATGCTAAGAGGCTTGTTTGGGGTCCCTTTGGGATCTCCATTCACCGGTCACGTCTAGCTCTAGGCTTGGTCATGACAAGTTTACTCTCCTTATTTCACTCTTAAATTGAATGATTTTGACAACATATCGTGAATGCACCATGTGTTCGATGAAATTACATGACAAAAATTCTCAAGTTATTTACATGATTTACAAGTCAAGTGACTTCATGATGATAAAGGGATTTCTAGAATGTATTGAATTCATGAAAAGTATATACAATTTTACAAGTGTCAAATAAAGCCCTATTTCAAGACTTTTACCTCTTATAAGCCATATATGTTAAAGCAAGGGTTCATGTATGATTATGATCTACTCTCATGTCCAATTTAGGCTCACTAGTAGAAGTCAAGTATGGTTATGAGCTACTCATGTCAAGTTATCATGTCTCTTGCAAGTTACTCTTGATATTATTTTTTTTTTGGCAATAAAATGTGAAATATTACCATACCATCAAAAAAATTAAATCAAGTTTTTGAGTTCAAGAAATGAATTAAACATATATGCTGGTTCTAGGTCTCTTCTCTTTTAGCCTCACTTAGCTACATATTCTTTGGATTAAATCTATACATCTATTACTTTGCTTGTTTCCATGTGCTATCTGTACTCTTTCCTGTATCTCCTTCTTCACTTGTTGAATCACAATTTCTTCCTCTTGCTTTGTCTTTCTTAAGATCTTTGTGTTTATTGCCATCCATGTATAATAAACCACAGCCTTAGCATTTTTTGAATTAGTGTTCAACATTTTCTAGTGAGACAGTACTACATAGGGTGCATTCTGTGTCTTCAAGGTCCACTCCCCATTCTTGCAATCTTTCCTTAGTCAGAATTTTGTCATGTATTACCAACTAATTGATGAAACAATCTTTTGATATTGCATATTTATTCCATAAAAGCTCATCATGTTCCCACTTTTCTGTTGATCCAATTAGTCTCTCATATCCCAAAGTGGTTGAGTATATTCTATTTCCTGTGAGACTACATTTCTCTCTAATGTACCAATCCCTCATTTTTAGTTTTATCTTGTGAAGAGTCTTCCAGTACCAACTACTATCTACCAGTGGTGTGTTTGTCCAAAAGTCTTCCCCTTGTATCATATATAATTCATTGATCTAATAGACCCATAAAAACTCTTTTCTCTCCATTATCATCCAAATGTGTTTTCCTACTGATGCAATGTTCCATAGTTTACAACTTTTGATATTCAGTCACCCTTTCTTCTATGTTCTGCATATCTTATCCCAAGAGACTACTGCAAGTCTTGTATTCTCCTTTGATCCACCCCATAGATACTCTCTAGATTTCCTATCTATTTCATTTACCACACTTTTATGGAGTATAAAGACAACCCCCCAAAAGTTCTGAATTGTAAATAGAAGTGAAATGATCACCTGTACTCTTCCTACATAAGATAGATGTTTGTTTGAAACTAGTCTGATCTTCTTTGTTATTTTTTGATAGAGTTGATTGCATTCCATTTTTAACCACTTTCTTGGGGATAATGGCAGTCCAACGTATCTAATGGGAAACCTTCCTTCAGAGTAACTTGTAATTTCTAATAATTTTTCCTTTACTTCATCTGGCACATCTGCTACAAAGATACTGGATTTCTCTGTGTTAGCAATCAAACCTGTTGTCTTTGAGAAATGCTCTAGAGCTTCTCTTATTCTTTGCACTGATTTCTCTTGCCCTTTACAGAATATCATCAAGTCATCAACAAAGATAAGATGATTCAATCCTAACTTCTTGCACATAGGATAGTACCTAAAGTCAAGTAGTTGCCCCATTTTTATTAGTACTCTTGACAGATATTCCATAACCTGAACAGATAAAAGTGGAGATACAGGATTCCCCGGTCTTAATCCCCTTTTCCATGCAAAATATCCATAACTAGTTTGATTCACTCTTATTGAGAACTTTGTGAATGTAATACCTCATTATCATTTGACAAAATCTCTCAGGTAACCCATAACCCTTTAACAGCTCCTCTATGAATTCCCAACTTACTGAGTCATAAGCTTTCCTCAAGTCAATTTTCATCAGAAACCTTGGAGTAGTTTTCTTGTAATGTCTCATTATGTCATGACATATTAAGACATTATGTATCGTTGATCTACCCTCCACAAAAGTTTCTTATGCTTGGTTTATCAGAACAGGCAACACTCTTTTTAGTCTGTTACATATCACCTTTGAAATCACTTTGTAGATTACATTACAACAAGATATAAGTCTATACTGACTTGCAAATATTGGGTTCTAAACTTTTGGAATCACAGCTATTGTTGTTGCATTAACCTATTCCAATAGTTTTCCATTTTCCATGAACTCCTTTACAGTATTTATCACATCCTCACCCACTATGCCCTAGATATAACTATTAAAACTACTATTATAACCATCTAGACCTGCACTTTTTGTAGTTTTTACACTAACCATTGCATCTTTCACTTCTTTATTGGTCACAAGCTCCAATAGGGTTAGTTATTGTTAGACATTTAAGGTGTGTACCTCTTTTAAGAAATATTCATCAGCATCTTGTCTACTCTATTCTCCTTTTTCCCCTAATAGTTAGGAGAAACACCTGACAAACACTCCAATAATTTTCTCTAGTTGAGTTTAAATCTACATGTTCTGATCCTACATCTGAGGTATGAGTTGATTGAGACTCTTTTGTTTGAGAACTTAATGGAAATATTTATTGTTTTTGGCCCCTAATTTCAGCCATATTGCTTTGCTTTGTAAGACCAGCATCATTTTAGTTAAGTAGCTTACTCTTTTAAACTCTTTGCCTACTTCCAACTCTTCTATCTGTACCTCAACATTCATAGGATTTTGTTGAAGTTTCTCCTATATCTCTGCTAACTTCATCCTCATTTTGTCCACTTCCTCTCACGACCTAGACCTAGGGCCTACTCGTGACTAGCGAATGGGGAACCCGAAGGAACTCCAAACATACCTCTTAGCATATCAATAATATCCTTTGTCGTGGAAGGAATTAAATATCATAGAAAGAATAGAATCAAGGGCAAAGAGATTAAGCGAAAATTTTCATAATAAAAAAATCAAGAGACAAGAGTGTCAAGGCTTATAGCATAATTACAAATTATGTCCAACAACACCTCTACTATATAGATACTTAGTGGAGGCCAAGACAAGCAACCAGGCTCACCCTCGTAGTCAACATACATCAAAGAAAGAGAGAGTGTCTTAATACATAGCATAAGATCAAAGACATTGCCCTCGGAATGGAGGACTCACCAACTAGCTTAGATAGACACCACTAGACACGTAGAGGAGGAGGATTACTAAATGGAGCTTCGATACCTATATGGTAATATCATGTAGAAATACAATATGAATTAGTACCTTTCAATGTACTAAGTATGTAGGATGCAATGCAACAAGAGACAGGCAACATAATCGAAGTGCATAATCATGAGCAATAGATAGCATAATAACAATATGACATGTATGAATGATGCTTGAAGTGAAATGTGCTTATATAGAACATATTACATATATAAGAAAAGACCATCATCATAGACCAAGCACACTAGTACTTGGAATCCAAGGAATAGCACCCCTTTGGAGGGTGATCAAGGTATATACCCCTCAATCGATAGATAAACATCACACCCTCCATCATAGTAGTCAAGGTATCAATACCTTAATGTGGTTAATGGACTTCACACCCTCCATGATAGTGCTCAAGGAATCAACCGCTTAACATGGTTAATGGACTTCACATTCTCCATAATAATGGTCAAGGTATCAACCCCTTAGTGTGGTTAATGGACTTCACACCCTCCATCATAGTGGTCAAAGTATCAACCCCTTAACGTGGTTAGTAGACTTTACACCATCCGTCATAGTGGTCAAGGTATAAACCCCTTAACATGGTTAATGTACTTCACACCCTCCATTATAGTGGTCAAGGTATCAACCCCTTAACATGGTTAATCGACTTCACACCCTCCATCATAGTGGTCAAGGTAAGCATCCCTTCAACAAGATATGGTCAACAAGCAATCATAGGGATACTTTTCAAGAAACCATAGTAATACGACATTAATTTCATCACTATAAAGTCATATATCTCATATGTCAAGCATTAGGCCTTCAACAACTTTAAGAATCAATAACCGGATATTTTATTGAACACTTGGTTGGTGTGTAATGCTAGTATAAAACCATGCAATTAAAGAGTGAAATCATGCAGCAAAATACAATGTAAAACCACCCACGATTACTTGGTAACACCCTCAAGAAATATACATTAGAACACTTCATCATATCCCATAATAGATCTTAAATTCATAACTCAAACCATGTTAAAACAACCACAGTTTCATGAAACCTCAACATGGTGTGCAGTGAAATTCATAATAAGACCCATGAGTAAATCAACTTTAAATCATGCAAATTTAGGTAAAGAAAGCTTGGGAATCATGGGTGAAAATAACCCATGAAAGAAACTCACATACCTTGACTTTGGAGATTCCTTGAAGAAGATTGGAGATGGAGACTTGAAGATTGAACGAGAACCTTAACATCTAGATGAGTCTTGGGACTTGAAATTTGGAGATGAAATATTGTCTAAGTGTTTGAGAGAGTATGTGGGAATGTGTTGAATGATATGAGGATGAAATAAGGCTATATATAGATTTTTTCAAGCATGGGAACACTTAGGCCCAAGACCCAAAAGTCGTGGACCGAGAAAAAAAATGGACAGAAAATACACAGTGGTGTGTAGTGCAAGTATCGCAGACTGCTCACTGAAAATTGACACTTTAAAATTTGAAATTGTGATTTGTTTGCTCTAAATTCGGGTTTAGACCATTTCCCTCTTAAGTTTGCCCCCTAAACAAGAATATGAAGTCGGATTTTCAAAATCATGCACGAATTTTTGTAATCATGCAGGGATTTTGAGATATATAATTGTCTGTTTTGTCTTCCTTGGGCCACAAAATCCTACCAGGCCCCCGCCAACGCTGCCGGGCCACCTAGGCCACTTGTCGGGATCGTTGCCAACCCACTCGTATGATTTTTAAAGAATCTTGGGAATATCTGAGGCACATTTTGGGGCACTTTTGGGTCATTTCAATATCTCCCCTTTAGGAGCATTCATACCTGAATGTCAAAGAAGGGTATAGAACAGACATAACCAAAATAATTTTAGCCCACAAAAGGATGCAACAATTCACTTAAATATCAATTCAAAAATCTCAACATAAGTCTAAAATAATCATGAACTTGTCAATTTAAACATGAATACACGTAATGACATGAGGGCTGAACTTAAGACTTGAAATCACATGAAGGTATTAGTTGCTATCTTGGGCTTGAATAAAGTTATAGAGGTACGAATATTGCTTCACCCTGCCCGCTCCGGCTCCCACAGAGACACTATCGACTAGACGATTCTTCAAAAAAGGGCCTTGACGAACACTACATCCTTATCAATCAACTTCTCCACCCTTCCATCCAATACCTCCATCGAGACCTTCTCTTATATCAACTTATCCTACACAACAACCACAACCTCAAAGATTTCTATAGCACTAGAGTCACAAACACATCCCCTCAACGTAGAAGCATGAAGAACTGAACGACCCATATCCATATCCTTAGGAAATTCAAATCCTTATACAACCTTACCAATTTCTCCTCCAAATCCTATAAGGACCTACAAGCCTTAACATAATTTTTAATGTTAAACACACATAATCCACTTGGTACCATAAACCACCATCTCCCCCTTGGGAGATGACCTCTACTCTACCATCCTTTGACTCAAAACTCCCAACTCTAATAAGGCAGAAACAAGGCCTTTCTTAAACTAGACTTCTTCAACTAAAGAAGATTTGGAACCATCATGAACCCACACAACCACTCTCAACTTCATCCATCCTAACTCCCAATCTAGCAAACCGATGGACCACTTTAGTTACCTCCCTATTACCATTACCAGCATATGCTATGTTACCCATAGGCACCCTACTTGGTATATCGACCACAAAATTAGCCTTACTGGGGAATAATGCACATTCATATCATAATCCTTAAGGAGTTCTAACCACCTTCTTGAAATCCTCATTTTACACCTATCAGATTTAGCAACCCATATCTCATCCCCCAAGACATGCAATACTACCGCTAGACAATTCACTAGCTCTATCGAAATCAATGCCCACCACTAGAGGCCAGCTCAAACACATCGAGGTAGGGTTTTAAGACCCTATTCATGAAACCCATAAGCATAGCCAGTACACAAGTCAACCAAACAACTCCACCAATAATCAAATGCTCACTCCTAATCCAAAAGGACACTTAGGGATATAACCTACCCTCATCCTCAGTTGAGGAAAAATCCCAAATAGCAATCAATATTAGAGAAGTGACTAGCCCCTTATAGTTTACCAAATATATCGCCTATCATTAACCATCATATTACATCTTTTTGGGTTCTACACTCATTGGAAGGTTGATATGGAAGTAGCTAAGCCACCCTAAGACCTCAAACCAATTAAACTAAATTTAATCAAAATAACAAGACAAAACTTTATGTAGTAAGAACATGGAGTAACCCTTATAAGCCTTTCGAGCACCAATGGACTCACACAAAAAAATCTTACTAGCAAAAGAAGGGATAATGAAAGGAATAGTGACCCTCGAAACCATCAAAGCATGCACAATAAAATCAAGGAAAACCTTTACTTACTAGTAGCATCATCGGGCACCTCATCCCCTCCTTGCCTTCTTTAAAGAGCATAGAACCGATTACGTCTTGGGGTACCTACTTGATTAATATCACCACCTTTGCCTTTGGTGCACCTATGAGGACAGTCTATTATCTTGTGACCCATTTCCCCACAACCATAACAAGCATTGGTCTTCTTCAAGCATGGGCTATCATGGCATCTATCACATTTTGGGCACCTAGCAAAAGGTACCACACCCCCACGACCTTTAGGACTTTAGAATTTTCCTTCACCACAGGTCTTCTTAGCCTCCTTGTCCCTTCTCTTTCTCAGCATTTCCTCCTCCTATTTATTGGCATAAGTCATGAACTGGGAAAAATCCATGTCACCAATTAACATAACAGACTGGCACTCCTTGTTAACCAAATCGAATACACCAATAACAAACTTATTCATCCAAGATCTCAGATTGGCCACCAAATGGGGAACATATTTATAAAGTTGGTTTAACTTGAGGGCATACTCCCTCACACTCATTGACCCTTGCTTTAAATTCATGAACTCCATCATCTTGGCCTCCCTAAGCTCAACATGGAAGAACCGTCTAAGAAAGGCCATCTTTAACTCCTCCAATAGCACCACATTATTGTTCCACTTCTCCTCCTTCTATTGAGTAAACCATATTTGTACCACCCCTCTAGTTGGTAAGCTGCCAACTTTGCTTTCTCTTTCGATCTCATACCCATGATAGCCAACACTTTATAAGCCTCATCGATGAATTATTGAGTGTCCTTATCCATTTTAGAACCATAAAACTCCAATGAGTTCATCCTCATGAAGTCCCTTACCCTAGATGTCAGAGTAGGAGCTTGAGGGGCTTGGGCCCATTGATTGATTTGGTTAGTCACAACTTGGGCTAGCATGGTAAGAGCATCCCAACATTCTTCGTCAACTATTTCTCTATCTTGAAGAGCTTGAGGATCGGGAAAAGCTGATTGCTCCTCGGGTACATGGACTCTTCTTTCTCTTATGTTACGTATGATCTAGCATATAAAAGAACAATCGTTAGAGGAGAAAACCTTACCTCAACTCTATAGCACGACATTGACCATGAAGAAGGGAAACATTTTCCAAAATGCCTCATAGCCTCTTATTCATAGTTGTGGTGCACAATACAACCATGATAAGACTCTAATCGACGAAATGTGTCGGACACAGAAGATCACAATTGAGTGCTCTGATACCATCATTGTCACGACCCGAACCTAGAGCCTAGTCATGACCAGTAAATGGGGAACCTGAACGAACGTCAAATAAGCTTCTTAGAGGGACCCCAAACAAGCCTCTTAGCAGAACCCCAAACAAGCCTCTTAGCATATCATTACATATGATTGCAAAAGTAATTGAATATCATTGAAAGACTAGAATCAAGGGCAAAAGGACTAAGGGGAAACTTTCATAATATAATAATCAAGATACAAAAGAGTAAAGGCTTATAGCATAATTACACAACATGTTCAACAAAACCTCTACTATATAGATACTTACCGGGGGCCAAGATAAGCAATTGGGCTCACCCTTATAGTCAACATACATCAAAGAAGGAGAGAGAGGGTCTTAATACATAGCATAAGATCAAAGAAATTGTCCTCGGAATGGAGGACTCACCAACTAGCTTGCATAGATACCACTAGCCACATAGAGGAGGAGGATGACCAAATAGTGCTCTGCTCCCTACATAGTAATATCATATAGCCATAGAGTATCCATTAGTATGTTTAAATGTACTAAGTATGTAGGATGCAATGCAACAGGAGATAGGTAACATAATCGAAGTGCATAATTATGAGCAATAGATAACAGAAAAATAATATGACATGTATGAATGATGCTCTAAGTAAAATTCGCTTATATAAGACATATCACATATATAAGAAGGGACATCATCATCGACCAAGCATACTAGTACTCGAAATCCAAGGCTTAGCACACCCTCGGAGGGTGATTAAGGTATATACCCCTCAATTTGTAGATGGATATCACACACTCCATCAAAGTGGTGAAGGTATCAACCCTTTAATATGGTTAATGAACTTCACACCCTCCACAATAGTGGTAAAGGTATCAACCCCTTAACGTGGTTAATGGACTTTACACCCCCTATCATAGTTGTCAAGGTATCAATCCCTTAACGTGGTTAATGGACTTCACATCCTCCATCATAGTGGTCAAGGTATCAACCCCTTAACATGGCTAATGGACTTCACACCCTCCACCATAGTGGTCAAGGTATCAACTTCTTAACATGGTTAAGGGACTTTACACCCATCATCATAGTGTTTAAGGTTGATCTTAATAGACTTTACACCCTCCATCATAGTGGTCAAAGTAAGTAGCCCCTCAACAAGGTACGGTCAAATGCAACCTTAGGGATACCTTTCAAGAAATCATCATAATATTACATCACTTTCATCACCATAAAGTCATATATCTCATATGCTAGGAAATAGACCCTCAACAACTCAAGAATTAATAACTAGACATTTTATCGAACACTTCGAGGGGTGTAATGCTAATGTAAAACCATGCAATTCAAGAGTGAAATCATGCAAGAAAATCTAAGGTAAAACTACCTAGTATTATTTTATAACACCCTCAAACAATACATTAAAACTCTTCGTCATATTCGACAATAGATCTTAGATCATAGCTCAAATCATGATAAAATAAGCATAGTTTCATGAAACCCTAATATAGTGTGCAGTGAAATTCATAATAAGTAAGATTCATGAGTAAATCAACTTTAAATCATGCAAATTTAGGTAAAATAAAGCTTGTACATCATGGCTGAAAGGAACCCATGAAAGAATTTCACATACCTTGACTTTGGAGATTCCTTGAAGAAGATTAGAGATGGAGACTTGAAGCTTTCATGAGAACCTTAAGATCCGGATGAGTCTTGGGACTTGAAATTTTGAAATGAAATATTTTCTAAGTGCTTGAGAGAGTATTTGGGAATTTCTTGAATGATATGAGGGTGAAATAAGGCTAAGTATAGGTATTTTCATGCATGGGAAGACTTTGGCCCAAGACCCAAAAGTTTTGGACCGAGATAAAAAAATTGGACAAAAAATACACACTGGCGTGTCGCGCCAGTATCGTGGACTACTTACTGGAAATTGACACTTTAAAAATTGAAATCTAAAATTGGGGGTTAGACCTATTTCCAATTCAATTTTGCTCCCTAAACAAGAATATGAACTTGAATTTTTGAAATCATGCACGAATTTTGAGATATATGGAAATTATGACTCCGAACACTTCCGAGGCACATTTTTGGGCACTTTTAGGGTAGTTTCACTTCTTCCTCCATTAGCTTTCTGAAGTATTTAGTATGCAACTTTCTCAGATCGTTTTTTAGCAATTTTATTTTCTGCACAATTTGATACATTTTACAGCCTATTATCTCCTTTTGCCAGCATTCTGTAGCCTTTTCCTTGAACTGATCATGTGTGCTCCACATATTGCAGTACTTGAACTCTCTCTTTGGCTTTTTATAACTGCCATTCTCTTGTATATGAAATGAACTATGATCACTTATTCCCTCATTTAGAAAAGTTGTTATGCAAGTTAGCATCTCGTCCACCCATTCCCCATTTATGAAGGACTAGTCTATCTTGGAGAATACCCTATTTATAGTCACCTTATCATTCCATATGTATTGTTGCCCTTTGCTTCCCATTTCCTTAAGCAAACAAGCACTTAGGCATTCTTAAAAGTCTTCTACCTCAATTAAGGTTACTGCTACCCCTCCAATTATATCATCACTATGTAACACATTGTTGAAATCTCCCATTATGATGGTTTCTGCATACCAACAATCCACTGATTCAAATAAGTCCATAAATCGTTCCTTTCTTCCCTCCCATTCTGAGCATAGACAATAGTATAGCAAAACTCATTCATCAATAAGTTGTTTTTCACTAAATATGTCATTGCTTTATTTGATTCACTTTCCACCTTCAACTCATTTATATCATCCCTCCATACTACAAATATCCTTCCATTATAATGTGAGTTATGGTTGAAGTAATACTTCCAGCTAGCAAACATGATTTGATCCACCCTATCTATACTTTTTGGTTTTATTTTTGTCTCCACCATTCCTACTAAAGTAACTGCTAGTCTATTGTATAGGTATATGACTTCCCTCTGCTTACTAAGGCTATTAAGGCCTCTCACATTCCAACATAGAATATTAACCATTCCCTAGAGGGATTGGCTCTGCACCAGTGTCTTTTCATTCAAATTAACTTCATCCTGGTTCCTCTCTTTACTCAATTGCTCAAAAAAATATTTGTTATCTTGATAGGGTAGTATTCTTTGAAACAACCATAAAAAGCGTCTGAATTGTGCCTCCGAAGTGCCCCAAATTGTAATCTCTATATATCTCAAAATTTATAGGCGATATAAAAAATCTGACTTCATATTCTTGTTCAGGGGGTCAAATTGAGTTGGCAATAGGTCTAACATCAATTTAAGAGATAATTATGAGCAATTTCAATTTTTATGATTTTCTTTATCAAGAATTGATCCGCGATAGTGCTGCGACGGACAACTATCATGGACATGTGTTAATTTTGCCTCCATTATAGGTTCACATTACGTACCAGACGTAGACCTGTGTACTTTGTTGCTAGTTATTTTTATCTCATTGCAAGGCTTTGGGTCTTGGGCCTAAGTGTTCCCATACATGAAAATACCTACACTTAACATTATTTCATCTTCATATCATTTAAGACATCCCCAAATACTCTTTAAAACACTTAGACATTATTTCATCTCTAAATTTCAAGTCTTAAAACTCATACGAATTCTAAGGTTCTCATTCAAGCTTCAAGCCTCCATCCCCAATCTTCATCAAGATATTCTCTAAAGTTAAGATGTGTGGGTTTCTTTCATGGGTTCCTTTCACCCATGATACCCAAGCTTCCTTTTACCTAAAATTTCATGATTTAAAGTTAATTTAATCATGGGTCTTAAATATTATGAATTTCACTGCATACTATGTTGTGCTTTCATGAAATTATGGTTGTTTTAGCATGTTTTGAGCTATGAATCTAAAATCTATTATGAGATTTGATGAAAGGTTTTGATGTATATTACTTGAGGGTGTTACCAAGTATCTATTGATAGTCTTACATAGGATTTTCTTGCATGACTTCACTCTTAAATTGCATGGTTTTACACTAATACTACACACCCACCAAGTGTTTGATAATCCTATTATGAGATTCATGAGGAATTGAAGATCCAATTTATGTCTTATTTTTTGAATGACTATATGATGATGAAAGAAATATATGTATATGATATTATCTCTATAGTGTTGGGAATTGACCAAGCCTCACTTTGGGGGTTGTAGGCCCGGGTAACCTTATTTAGCTTCGCTTGAGAAGTGGTAGGCACGTGCAACCATATCAAGGGGTTTGTACTCTATCAACTATGTGGAGGGTATAGTACTCCAACAACCATATTGGGCGATTTGTACCTCATCAACCTGTTGAGTGGTTCATACCTTATTCACCTCTCTAAGGGGATGGTAGGCCTTGGATATGCACAAACAATGGTCTCTCCTTACACACTTGTTACGTTCTATATAAACATGATTTTACTTAAAGTATCATTCATGTATGTTGATTGCTATATGCTTATTCATTGTCTATGTTATGCATTTTGTTTATGGTGCCTATCAATTGTTGCATTATATCTTACATACTTAGTACATTCAAATTTAGAAACGCATAATCTATGCCTATATGATGTCACCATGTAGGAACTGGAGCCCCACTTGATCATCCATCTCTACATGGCTAGTACGACATCTCTCAAGCCTTTTGGTGAATCCTCCATTTTGGGGATGATGCTTATGATCTCCTATTATGTTCTAAGACTCTCCTTCATTTGTATATATGTTGACTATAAGGGTGTCTTATCGTGGATCCCGCTAAGTATCTATGTTTTAGAGGTGTTGTTGGACATGGTTGTATTCTGCTTTGAGCTTTGAATCTCTCTTGACTCTTGATATTTATGATATGAGAATTGTCCCTTAGCCCTGTTCGTCCTTACCTATTATTTCTTGTTGTATTTTATTGCTTCCTCGACCAAAAATTATGATATGCTAAGAGGCTTGTTTGGGCTTCCTTCGGGTTTCCTATTCATCATGTCACGTCTAGGCCCTAGGCTTGTGTCGTGATGAGCTTGGTATCAGAGTACTAGGTTGTTAGATCCTTAGAGTCCAACATACTGCATCAACTAGAGTCTTATTCATGGTTGTGTTGTGCACCACAACTATGAGTAAAAGGCTATGAGGTGTCTTAGGAAACATTTCCCTTATTCATGTTCTAAATCATGTTGTAAAGTTGAAGTAAGGAGTTCCCCCCCCCCCCCCCATAC
>JAOTQJ010010668.1:0-15135 GCA_025642045.1 Solanum sejunctum
CTCATAAAGTCTCTCACCCGAGATGCTAGTGTAGGAGCATGAGTGGCTTGGGCCCCTTGATTGTCTTGATTAGCCACAACATATGCAAGCGAAGTGAGAGCATCCCAGAGCTCACCTTGAGTTGATTGGTCCTTGGGAGTGTGGGCTCTTCTTCCTCTTGTATTAGGCATGATCTAACATAGGAAAGAACAATCACTAGGGTACCTTAACTTCTATAGCACGACATAGAGTAAGATGAAGGGAAATATTTCCTAAAAAGCCTCATAGCCTCTTACTTTTGGTGCACAACACAACCATAAATAAGACTCTAATCGATGTAGTGTGTTAGATTCAAAGGATCTAACAACCTAGTACTCTAATACCAAGTTCGTCACAACCCAAGCCTGCCTAGATGTGACATAGTGCATGGGAAACTCAAAGGGACCCCAAGTAAGCCTCTTAGTATATCATTACATATCCTTGGTCGCAGAAGCAATAAGGTACAACAAAATATAGTAAATAGGGATAACGGGGGTAAGGGACAACTTTTATATCATAAATATCGAGAGTCAAGAGAGATTCAAAGCTCACAGCATAATATAAAACATGTCCAACAATACCTCTAAAACTTAGATACTTAGCGAGGGCCAAGACAAGTTACTGGGCTTACCCTCATAGTCATTATATACATAAAGAAAGACAGTATTAAAACATAGTATGAGATCATAAACATCATCCCCGAAATAGAAGATTCACCAAAGAGCATAAGAGATATCATACTAGCCACGTGGAGGAGGAGGATCAAGTGGAGCTCCAGTTCCTACATGGTGACATCATGTGGCATAGAGTATTCATTAGTATATTTGAATGTACTAAGTACGTAGGATGCAATGCAACAAGTGATAAGAACCATAAGCAAAATACATAACATAGGCAATGGATAAACATATAGCAATATGTCATTTATGAATAATGCTTGAATTAAAATCATGCTTATATTGAACATAACACATGTGTAAGGCGAGATCATTGTTAGTGAATATCTAAGGCCTACCACCCCCTTTGAGAGGCGAATAAGGTACGAACCCCTCAATATGTTGATGAGTTACAAACCCTCCAATATAGTTGATAGAGTAAAAAACCCCAACATAGTTATCAAGGTACAAACCTCTCGATATGGATGCACAGGCCTACTACGTCCCGAGCGAGGTGCCCCAGGTACAAACCCCTCAACAAGGTTACCCGAGCCTACAACACCCCGTATGATGCTTCATCAATTCCCAACACTAGAGATAATATTATATATATATATATATATATACATTCCTATCATCATCATAGAGTCATTCAACTCAAAATACATGCATTGGACCTTCAATTCCTCAAGAACCTCATAATTGAATATTTTATCAAACATTTGGCGGGTGTTTAGTGTTATTGTAAAACCATGCAAATCAAGAATGCAATCATACTAGAAAATTTAATGTAAAACAATCAATAGATACTTGGTAATACCCTAAAGCAATATACATCAAACCCCTTCATCAAACCTCATAATAGATCTTAGATTCATAGCTCAATACATGCTAAAACAATCATAATTTCATGAAACCCCAACATAATGTACAGTAAATTTCATAATAAGCAAGACCCATGAGTAAATCAATTTTAAGTCATGTAATTTTAAGAAAAGAAAGCTTGGGAATCATGGGTCAAAAGGAACCCATGAAAAAACCCACATACCTTAGCTTTAGAGAATATCTTGATGAAGATTGGAGATGGAGACTTGAATCTTCAATAATAATGTCACGAACCAAAATAGGGCCTAGATATGACAAGTCGAATGGAGAGCCCAAAGTGTCCCCAATCAAGCCTCTTAACTTATCATTATACATCATTGGTCACAGAAGCATGTAAAAAAAATATAAATTATGAATAAGGCGCAAGGTACTAAGGGATAGCTTGCAAAATATCACCACCAAGAGATAAAGAGTCTAAGCTCAAATCATAGATTCATAACTTGTCCAACAACACCTCTAAATACATAGATAAGAACAGTGGACAAGACAAGGTAATCAGGCTCACCCTCATAGTCAATACGAATATAAAGTAAAGTGGCTCAAAAGATGACAAAACATAGACCAAAGTCCCCAAAATGGAGGACTCACCAACTAGCTTGAGTAGCACCGAACTAGACACATGGAGGAGGAGGAGGATCAACTTGGTCTTTGATTCCTACAAGGGGATGTCATGTAGGCAAGAGTATGCGTTAGTACGTTTGAATATACTAAGTATGTAGGATGCAATGCAACAATAAGTAGGCATTAGAGTCAAAATGCATAATATTAAGAAATAGACATAATATAATAATATTACATGTATGTTCAATGCTTAAGTAAAACATGCTCAAGTAAACCATGCTCATATAGGATATCATATGTGAAGAAGAGACCAAGCTAGTTGTTCAAGGTATAACCCCCTTGGTGGTTGTGTGGTATAAACCACTCACATGGTTGATGGTAATCATACCTTTACCAACACAGTGATGAAGTACAAACCCCTCGCATGGTTGATGAGTATAAACCCCCAACATGGTTACCTGAGCTCTTGTCCCCCCTGATTGGGTATGGTCTAATGCAACACTTTATATAGGATTTATCATATACTCTAGTACAATACTTCATATAGGAATAATCATATACATAAGCTCATTTCATCATCATAACATCATTCATATCATATCTCATAATTTGGACCTTTAATTCTTCAATAAACCATATCCAGACATTTTATCAAACACTTTAAGGGTGTTAAGTGGGGGTAAAAGACCATGCAATTTAGAGATGAAATCATGCAAGAAAAGCTATTGAAAAACCATCAATCAACACCTTGCAACACCCCCAAGACCTTCACATCAAAACCCCTCATCAAATCCTGCATTAGATACAAGATTTAGAGCTTAAAACATGCTAAAACAAACATACTTTCACGAACTAAAATCACTGTGCGGTAAATTTCTCAATATACAAGACTCACATTTAAAAATAAACTTTAAATCATCTAACATTAGTAAAAAGGAGGCTTAGGCACCATGGGTGGAAGGACCCAATAGATCAATACCACATACCTTTTTTTCCTTGAAGAATTTCTTGAAGAAGACTGTAATGGAGGCTTGAAACTTGAGTGAAACCCTTGATAAAATCTTTAAGATTGGTATTGAGTTTTGGGACTTGAATTTAGGGTGAAATATGAGTCTAAGTGTTTGAGAGGATATTGGGAAATGTTAAGGATGATATGAGGGTGAAATAAGGCTAAGTATATGTATTTTCAAGTGTAGGAACCCTTAGAGACAAGACCTAAAGCCTTGGACCCAAAATAGAAAAATGCACAAAATAACACTGGGGCACGTCGTGCCCCAAATGCAAAAACTATTCTGGAAATTGCGTTCTTGAATTTTCATAATTACTAAATATTTGCTCTTAAATCGGGGTTAGACCCTCTTTCCCCTAATTTAGACCCCCTGAATAAGAATCCAAAGTTGAATTTTCAAAATAACGAACGGATTTTGAAATATATGAAATTTAAAATTCTGGGCATTCTGAGGCACATTTTTAGGCACTTTTTGGGGTCGTTACAATATCTCACCCTTGGGAACATTTGTACCTGAATGTAAAAGTGACATATAAGACAAGAGTGATCATAAAAAAATTAGCCCCAACAAGAATGTAACATTACAATTAAAACATTTTCCAAAACCTCATCATAAGTATAAAATCATCATGAACTTGCCAATTTTAGACATGAATGCATATGAATGACGTAGGGGCTGAAAATAGACTTGGAACCACATGAAGGACTTACTCAATACCTTAGACTTGATTAGAGTGAACGAGGTACGAATATCTCTCCCACAAGACCTGTTTGGCTTCCTTGGATACACCTTTGACTTGATGATCCCTTTCAAGAGGGCCTTAATGAACACCACATCCTCACCAATCAACTTCCCCACTCCTCCATCCAACACCTCCACTGGGACCTTCCTCTAAGCCAACTTGTCCTCCAAATCACACATAAGTTCAAGGAGTTCTATAGTGCTAGAGTCACCAACACATCCCATCCACCTAGAAGCATGAAGAACCAGATAAACCATATCAACATCCATAGGCGAATCCCCAAACTTATGAAACCTTATCAACCTCCCTCTACGCTCTATAAGGACTCACAATCCTCAACTAAATTGTCAATCTTAAATACACCTAACCCACTTGCTACCATAATCGCCATCTCCCCCTTGGGAGACAACCTCCACTCTATCATTTTCTCACCCAAAACTTCCAACTCTAATAAGGTGGAAATCAAGTTCTTGCGTAATTTAGTCCTCTTAACCTAAGAAGATTTGGAACCATCAAGAACACTATACTACCATTCTTAACTTCCTTCAACCCAACTCCTTAACTAATCGACCGATAGACTCTACTAAGAATCTTTTTACCACCATTATCCACACACACACTAGGCTACCTAGAGCACTAACCGCAATACTAGACTTACTGAAAAAACCAGTGCACACTTACCTCATAATCTTTAAAGAATTCTAACTACCTTCTTACTATCAACAATGCACACCTATCATATTTAGCAACCAATGCCCAAATAATTACAAGCTCTAAAGAAATCAATACTTCATCACTGGAGACCACCACAAACATATCAAGGTAGGGTTTTAAGACCCTATTCATGAAACTCACATACACAACCGATGCATAAGCCAACCAAACAACTCCACCAATATTTAAAATGCTAACTTCTAGTCCGAAAAGCACACTTAGGGATATCACCTATCCTCACCCTCACTTGGGGACAAAACACGAATCAATGATTAATCTTGGAGAAGAGACTAACCCATTATAGTTGACTAAATAGATTGACTATCCTTACCCATCATATTACAACCTTGCGGATTCTACACTCATTAGAAACATGCTATGCAAGTATCCCAAACTACCAAATGACCTCCAAGGCATCAAACTAGGTTCAACCAAGATCACAAGACAAGGCTCTATAAAACAAGAACATGGGGCAACCCTTATAGACCCCCTTTATCAATCCATCGGTGCTAAGTCGTCATCCCACAAGAATACTTATAACATATATATACATACTTTCAAAGGGCAATAGTCATTTTCTAAATCATTTCAATACACAATTAGGCTTAAAATCCAAACACCATTTATAATAATTCATACTTAGGTTCAAATGCTAAAATCATAATTTCATAGTCATAATACTCATTCATAAGAATAGCCCATTCATGTACAAAATGGTGTAAGCACCCAAATGCTTAAAAAGCCAAAATAAAAGACATATATGTGATCAAAATATTGTCATAACCAACATTTTATCAAAATCATACCATAAAACAAAATTAGGCTTACCCATAACATAATTTTTCAAATAACTCGTGTACATAAATGCATATACTATGAACAATGAGGAAATGACTTGGGTAATTAAGACTCTATTTAACAATCAACATCTATAATATGAAGTTGAAGTGAAAATATATTTAATTCTATATCAAAATCCATAGTGTAATCTCTCATGCATAAATAATTTCAAAAGGGGAACATGTATACTTATAACTTCATAAACCCAAAGTGAATCCTCATATAATGGTTTAAATTACACTAAAATCATCAAATAAACACTATCCATGCTTTACTAGAATTTTAGGAACCATAATATTTAAATTCCAAATTAAAATAAGTAAAATTCATGTAGGTTTTCTTAAAAATAATTTTGGGTCTCCTTGATTGGAAGGGGTCAATGATCAACCATCATGCACATGAATCCTACTAGCACCAAGTAATAACTCAATAAATAGCAACTCTTGGACCTATCAAATCAGCCTACTCAAAATGTCAGTCACAACAAGGCCTTACTTAGGGTCAACTAAGTCATAAGAATAACCATAGAAGAGAACCTACTCACAATCTCTGGTAATAGCCCACTAAACCCAAGAAGCTCCTACTACCCAAGAAATTCAAGGTTTAGGCTAACACCTAATCACCTTTATCTTTCTAAAGTCCACCTTAATACCATCATAGGGCACCACGCAACCTAGGAAGGCAACCTCTTACCACCAAAATTTCTATCTCTCATACTAGCACCTAACCTTCTTCCTTAAACTTGTAATACTACTCTCAAATGATTCATATGCACTACCTCATTAGGGAACTAACCACATTATCATCACCAAAACCACCATAAACCTATTAGGGTTGGGACTAGGGATCTTACTCATGAGACTTATAGGCATAACCGGTGTGCTAGCCAAATCAAAGGAAACTACCCCAAAATTCAAAATATTTGAAAGGATATTCAAAGCCTCATCCACCAACAACACAATTGTATAGACAAAGCAACTTAGGTTCAACACCTCCATTTCTCAAAAGATGACAAACGCAACCCCTTAGAGTCCAATTGTACATTAGGACATGAAATGGACCTACCTCCCTTGCTACCATCTAACAACCTCTCACTCAAAGACGAGCTCATTAGGGAATTGGGGATACCTCTATGGTTTCTAGTATCAATGAATACACAATATGCATGCAACTATTCCATCACTAAAGTGCCATCAAATTTCACCATGTCAACTCCAACAAGCCACAAAGCAAGATCTAATACAATACAAACACGGACCATCACCTATGAACCTTCTAGCAATAATTTACCCGACAAAAAGGATAGACATCAAAGATCCACACAACAACTTGGGCACACAAGAAGCCCCACTATCAACCAAGAACAATAGAGAAAAAGTAGTGGCACACCGGGCCTAATAATGCATGCACATCAAAGCCAAGAAAACTTCAACTTACCAGTAATAGCATCGAGCACCTCGACCCCTCCTTGAGGCACTTCATCAACATAGCCACCATGGTCCAAAAGTCAACCACCCTTACACCCCCTTGGAATAAATGGACAATCCAAAAACTTGTGACCCACCTTACCACATCTAAAGCAAGCACTAGTGTTCCTCTAACATGAGCCATTTTGGTTCTGTCCACAACTTTGACACATGGATTAGTCATCCCACCATCACCTCATTTATACTTATAGTGTTTACAAGTACAACCCTTTTTCTTATGGCCCTCTTCACCATAATGGAAATAAGTATTGGTGCCTCTCAAGCATGGGCCTCTATGACCCCCTCCAGAATTAGAACACACACTATTAGGGGCCATACCACTAACACCTCTATATTTGAGACTTTTGAACTTACCCATATTATGGGCCCTCTTCGCCTCACTACCTCTCTTCTCCCCACTAGAAGTCTCGAGAGCACCCGCTTGGTAATTGAGTTGAGTTGCCAATGTTGTCACCACTTTGGCCATTACCCATAGAGCATTTTGAACCTCTGCATTTGATTTATCACTGTCTTGAGTAGCTTGAGATATATCCTGAAATATAATGGTTAGGGGTTAGCAATAATCCCTAAGGGATCTAACTCTATCACACGACATGGATCATAAAGAAGTGAAACATTTCCTAGAATACCTCATAGCTCCTATGCATAGTTGTGGTGCACAATACAACCATGAATAAGAATCTAATCAATGCGATATGTTGGACTCTGAGGATATAAAAACCTAGTGCTCTGATACCAAGATTGTCACGACCCAAAATAGGGCCTAGACATTACATGGCGAATGGGGAGCCTGAAGGGTTACAAATCAAGCCTCTTAACTTATCATTACACATCATTGGTTATAGAACCATGTAAAAGAAAACTTAAAGTATAAATTTGGGACAAGAGACTAAGGGATAGCTTGCAAAACATCACCATCAAGAGATAAAGATTCTAAGCTCAAATCATAGATACATAACTTATCCAACAAACACCTCTAAATACATAGATAAAAATGGGGGTCAAGACAAGGTAACCGGGCTCACCCTCATAGTCAAAACGAATATAAATTAAAGTGTCTCAAAAGATGATAGAACATAGACCAAACTCCTCGAAATAGAGGACTCACCAACTAGCTTGAGTAGCACCGAACTAGCCACGTGGAAGAGGAGGAGGATCAATATAGGCTTCGATTCCTACATGGTGATATCATGTAGGCTAGAGTATGTGGTAGTACGTTTGAATGTATTAAGTGTGTAGGATGTAATGCAATAATATGTAGGCATTATAATCAAAATGCATAATATGAAGCAATAGACATAATATAATAATATTATATGTATGTTCAATGCTTAAGTAAAACATACTCAAGTTAACCATGCTCCTATAGGATATCATATGTGAAGAAGAGACCAAGCTAGTTATTCAACGCATAAAACTCTTGGGGATTGTGTGGTATAAACCCCTCACATGGTTGATGGGAATCACACCTTACCAACATGGTGACGAAGTATAAACCCCTCGCATGGTTGATAAGTATAAATGCCCAACATACTTACCCGGGCTCTTGTCCCCCCGGATCGGGTATAGTCTATTGCAACACTTTATATTGGATTTATCATATGCTCTAGTATAACACTTCATATAGGAATAATCGTATACATAATGTCATTTTATCATCATAAAATCATTCATATCATATCTAATGCTTTGGACCTTTAATTACTCAAGAAACCACATCCGGACATTTTATCAAATACTTTGAGGGTGTTAAATGGGGTTAAAAGACCATGCAATTTAGAGATGAAATCATGCAAGAAAAGCTATTGCAAAACCATCAATCAACACCTTGCAACACCCCAAATATATTCACATCAAAACCCCTCATACATATCTTTCTCATGTAGGAGATGAATAAGTCTATTTATTTAGTTCTACAGTTCTACATTCTTTGCACTTATTCTTATTATATGTACTCAGTTAGATTTAGATACATAGATGCTTAGTTCTATACTAAGAATTCAAATTCTTCTCTATTAATAATAAATATTATCTAATTAGAATTCAAATTCTTAATTTAATTATAGTTATTACAAGATATCTTTATTCATATAATAATAATAATAACAGATACAAATAGTAAATCAAGGTATCCCTTCTATTACAGATTTGACCCCTCATCAAATCCAACATTATATCCAAGATTTAGAGCTCAACATATGAGCTCAACACAAGCTAAAACAAACATACTTTCATGAACTAAAATCACAGTGCAGTAAATTTCTCAATATACAAGACCCACATGTAAAAATCAACTTTAAATCGTGCAATATTTGAAACAAAAAAAGGCTTATGCATCATGGATGGAATAACCCAATGGTTAAACACCACATATCTTGACCTTGAAGAATTTCTTGAAGAAGACGTTAATGGAGGCTTGAAGCTTGAGTGAAACCCTTGATGAAATCCTTAAAATTGGTCTTGAGTTTTGAGAATTGAATTTAGGGTGAAATATGACTCTAAGTGTTTGAGAGGATATTGGGGATGTTAAGAATGATAAGAGGGTGAAATAAGTCTAAGTACATGCATTTTCAAGTGTGGGAACCCTTAGGCCCAAGACCTAAAGCCTTGAACCCGAAAAAGAAAAATGCGCAAAATAATATTGGGGCGCATCGTGCCCCAGATGCGGAAACTATTCTGGCAATTGCGTTCTTGAATTTTCATAATTGCTAAATCTTTGCTCTTAAATCAGAGGTTAGACCCTCTTCCCCCTAATTTAAACTCCCTGAAAAGAATCCTAAGTCGAATTTTTGAAATAACGAATGAATTTTAATATATAAAATTTTAAATTCTAGGCATTTCGAGGCATATTTTTGGCACTTTTTGGGATCGTTATAGATAACTTTAGAATCCGGATGAGTTTTGGGACTTGAAATTTGGAGATGAAATATTGTCTAAGTATTTGAAAGAGTATTTGGGAATGTCTTGGATGATATGAGGGTGAAATAAGTGAGTATAGATATTTTTATATATGGGAATACTTTGGACCAAGACGCAAAAGCCTTGAACCGAAAAAAGAAAAATAGTTCCCAAAATACACTATAGCGCACACTTAGCTCGTCGCGCCAGGGGCGCAGATTGTCTATGGAAATCGCATTTTTGCGATTTTCAAATATTTCTATAGTTGCTCTTAAATCGGGGTTAGACCCATTACCCACTCAATTTGACCTCCTGAACAACACTATGAAGTTAGATTTTTGATATCCCGCATGAATTTTGAGATATATGAAAGTTATGATTTTGGTCACTTGCGAGGCACATTTTTGGGTACTTTTTGTGGTCGTTTCATGAAGGCTCGTAGGATACCTCATGGAGCACAGATGGTATGGTGAGTAGGACCCCAGATATGAAGGAAATTTAGAGTTTTCAAGAAAGTTGTATATAAGTTATCAGACGACTTGTAGAATAGGTTATGCCCGTGGAAACCTTTCATGGGTAAGGACAAGGAAGCGAGGAAAAATGGCTAAGATTGAAAAGACTCTATGAGTCCAATCATGACTCATAAGATGTTTCATGGCCCATACTCATGCTTTATAGTTTTCAGTCCTACAAAGTCAGTCTTTAGGATTTTTAAATGTGTCATCAAACGAAGGGACTTACGGCCCATAGACCAACTTACATCCTGTAATCGGGGTCTCATTGGTCGACTTCAGCAGTTTTAATAAGGGGCAATTTTGTCATGTCTTTCTTCTCTATTCTTATACTATGACATTTATGGGATGGGAATGGGACCCTATGACAGCTATAAAGCCCTAGTGAAAGGAATGGGACCTTATGACTTATGCCATTTATGGGATGGGAATGGGAAGTTTATAGTGAAAGGATATAGTGTCCATGCTTCTGATGATTTCATGATCTTTATAACATTATATGATACTCATGAAGTTTGGCAACAATTTTGCTAAGTAAATATATGCATATTTGAAATATGATGCTGATTCCATGATGATTTTAAATATGATCAATGTTGGGTGATTTTGATGTTCCTTTTAAAAGAAATTTTCTATGACTTATGCAATTTATAATTGTTACACCTAGTTTTCAAGTAAAACAATATATGGCTTATGATTGTGATTAGGGTAGTAATGAAGCATTTCAAAGATAACCTTATCAAAGACGTAAGTTTGATGTTAAATGCACTAAAAGATGTTTAAGAAAGGTCCCAAAGATGAAAGGACAATTCTCACTTGGTGGTTCCTAAGTTTGAGCTACTCTTATGATTGTTACTTATGATTCTAAGTTGAACTGTAAAGATTTCGTGGGATGACTTAGCACCGAATATCACCTCCTAGTAAGGTTCAGTAAGGGAACCTTAGAAGAAACCCTTTGTCATATTAACTATGTGCCACCATAGGAGCCCTTATAGGCTAGGCTAGTGGATCCACATAGCCTATTTATGTTATAGTCACGCATGCTAAGGTTGACAAAGTTCCACTCGGCAAGTGATCTCCCATGCCAACATAGAGGGTTATGTTAGATTCCATGCAGTAGCTCATATGATCTTATATATCAGTTAAGGTTCATTCCCACAAGCTTATGATCTTATGCTATGTCTTCACCTTATGTTCTTTCTTATGCAATCTCTCATATTGCTCTTGACCCATATTCCTTGTGCACGTTTAAGCCTGCTTATGTATCTTTCATTCAATATATCCTTATATGTTATGTTTAATAATGATGGAATTACAATTTTATCCATGTATTGCTTCTCACATACCTAGTACATTCAAATGTACTAATGTATATTTTGCATACATGATTTAACCATTAGGGACAGGCAGTCTTTCACTGGCTCGAGGCTAGTTTTTAGTGTCCAAGCCTAGTAGCATATTGTGGTGAGCCCTTCGTTTAGGTCTCCTCCACTTTTTCTTCTATCTTACATCTTTGCTTTATTTAAGATAATGTATTTGTGGCCCTTTTGAGGCTTTTACTTTCTATATTCCCTTATTATGGATTTGTTTCTATTTGATGGAGATTGACCAATACTGGTCCCATCCATTTATGATTTAGATGGTATTCATATGGACAAACAAATTGACTGTAATATTTCCACTACTTTTAATGTTGCTTTATTGTCAAAAATTGACCCTTTTACCCTATTTTCTTTTGCAAAAGTTTTACTTAAATACTTAAGATGCTGGAGGTGGCTTAGGTGAGGTGCCTTCGGGTGTCTCTTCATTGTGTGATGACTAGGACCTAGGTCGAGTCGTTGCAGAGGTACTACTTGGTATTTCGATGTTCACCCCATACCAAAAAAGGAGTGGTCAATTTTGCCTAGGTAAACTAAATATTCACTTTACAACATAGCCTTTTCGGGAATTGCCCATATACCCCTTATCTTATGGCATGGCATTTTTGGTAGGAATCATCAATCATCTTTACCTTATAGAATTTCCTTTTTGATAGATACAAGCCTATATAGGGAATCAATAGCATGAACCTATGGTTGCACATAATTTAGGGACAGTGGGAGACTACTAAGGCCCTCTGGGTGCAGATCACAATCCCACGAAATGCTTTTAAATATATTCATAGTCATATTACTCATATTCTCAAAACATCATAATTTACTTCTTGGAGTAACTCATTAAGGCATAGCCTGTAATATCAGGATAGAGCTTTACATCATTCTTTACATTCATATCATGCTCATAGCATACTTATTGGACCTCATAATAGTCTCAACATGCATAACATATGTAATTTTCCTTAAGTCATTCATCATATAAGAGTCTTGACATGTATTCTCAATCAAATAATGATGGGTTCATGCACATAATCTTAAAATCATGCAATTCAAGAGTAAATGCCATGAGAAGAGTAAAATAAAATCACTTGAACATTATCCAAAATTACCCACAAAAAAGATCATAAGACTTAGCTAGGGTATCATCAAACCCTCATAAAAACTCATACATTTCACATGGCATTTCAATGCTTAATAGTACTCAAATATTAATAGTATAAGTTCCTCCATAATATCAACATTACAAGAGTTCATAATATTTTCATAACTTTAAAATAGAATAAGGGGAAGAATGATAGAGCTTTGTGGAGGAAAGGACTCCGCAAATCAAAACTCATATACCTTGATGTGATTTAATGAAGAAATCTAACTTTGGAAGTAAGGAATCCAAAACCCTAGCTTTCACTTCACATTTGAACACCTTGGGGATACTTGAGAGTATTTGGGAGGGACTTAGACTTTGAAATATATTGAATGGAGAGGAATAAAGTAGATTAGGGTTGTTTTAAGGCTGAAAAAAGATCTTTTGGGGGTTAAAATGATGGGGTATAGGCATATAATAATAGGGATGGTCAAAATGGCCATTATAAAAATTCACCAAATAGGACCAGAGATCTCGATTACGGGTCGTGGTCTAGTTTATGGATTATGGAAAGAAGTTTCATCTGGTAACTTTTTGAATCCTTAAAAACTGTCTCTGATCGTCAATCCATGACAAGACTTATGGTTCATAAGCCAATGTAGGTCATATGGTATCTCATATACCCAACTTTAGAAATCAACATTTTTACCAAGTTTGGCCATCATTCCATGAGCTCAAAATCAACCTGTGGGACCACTTATGACCCATAGGCCCTCTTGTAAACCCACTGATACTTAGAAAATTTCCAAATTCCATTTCTTAGGAACTTTTACACCTTCCAGCAAATGGGGCCTTACAATCGCCTTTCTCAACTCACTGTCATTTGGCACACATAACCTCCCCTGATAATGAAGTACCCCATCTCTACCTTATAAGAAAACTCCTATCTTTCTGCCCTTTACTAAGGCTTTCAACTCAACCATGGTGAGATCAAGGTCTTTGTTACCCTTACCCTCCTTAATAAAAGAAGATCGGACCAATGAAGAACCATTGCACCATCATTTCCAGACTCATTCAATTCTAGTCACAATCTAGCTAACCTATGAACATCTTTGGCAACTCGCATTTCGCATCATTTGCAAGGTAAGACACCTTACCTATGGAAACTCTACTAAGGGCGACATCTACCATATTGCCCTTTCTCGGGTGATATTTTATGCTCATGTCATAGTCCTTGAGTAGCCCTAACCACCTCAGTTGCCTCAAATTGAGATCCTTTTGGTTAAACACATGTTGTAGACTCTTGTGGTGATATCCACATGAACCCCATAAAAGTAATGTCACCAGATTTTCAAGGCAAACACTACCACTGCAAGTTTTAAGATCATGAGTCGGGTAATTCTTCTAATGCACTTTCAATAGTCTCAAGGCATAAGCAATCGCCTTACCATTTTGCATTAACATACACCCCAACCCAATTCTTGATGCATCACTATAAACGACGAACCCATCATTTCCTTTAGGCATGTAAATATTAGGGCCAAAGTTAGTCAATCCTTCAAAGTTTGGGAGCTTACTTGAAATCATCTGTCCATACAAACTTATCTTTCTTTTGAGTCAACTTGGTGAGTGGGGATGAAAATGGAAGAGAAATCTTGTACAAACCTTCTATAGTAATTGGCTAGGCCCAAGCAACTCCTTATGTTTGTAGGAGTCAATGGACTTGGCTAATTCCTCATCGCTTCTGTCCTTTTAGGATCAACTTTGATATCATCACGTGATACCATATGCCCAAGGAAGGCAACCTCATCCAGCCAAAACTCACACTTGTCAAATTTTGCATAAAGCTTTTGCTCCCTTAGGGTTTGCAATACCTCCCTCAAGTGCTCCATATGTTCTTGATCATCTCGGTAGTAGATTAGAATGTCATCAATGAATACCATGATAAACACATCAAGGTAGGGATTGAACACCTAATTCATGAGGTCTATAAATATAGTTAGTACACTGGCGACATCACCACAAACTCGAAGTGACCATGCCTAGTCGGAAAGGGCATCTTAGGAATGTCACCCTATCTCACCCTCAATTGGTGATACCCAAATCTCAGGTCAACCTTGGAGAAGTGTGTAGCCCCTTGCAATTGATCAAATAAATCATCTATCCTTGAAAGATGATACTTGTTCTTGATGGTGACCTTATTAAGTTACCAGTAGTCTATGCACATATGGGGTGACCTATCTTTCTTCCTTACAAATAAAATTAGAGCACCCAATTGAGACTGACTAGGTCTAATAAAACCTTTCTCTAACAAATCCTTCAATTGCTCCTTTAGCTCCTTCAATTCCACATGAT
>JAOTQJ010010668.1:15235-44200 GCA_025642045.1 Solanum sejunctum
ATCCACCCTTTGGAAATCATTTTTCTAGCTTTTAATAAAGAAATGAAGTGACTCTTACCTGAAGAGTTATTACCCTCTTACTCAAGAATTGGCTCATTTGGGAATTGGAACTTGAATCTATGGATTCTACAATTAATGAAAGTATAGGAAGCATGCAACTAATCCATCCTCAGAAATACATCGAAGTCTACCATGGAAAGCTTAACTAAGTTAAGAGACAACTTTGTGCAAAAAAGAGATGGGACAATTTCTATAGACTCGTTGGGAAACAATGGACCCTCCTACGGGGTTACTTACTTCATAGGGTTCATGCAGGACTTTAGGACATGCATGAAATTTATTAGCAAGAAATAGGGTTACAAATGACAAGTTAGCCCCCCTGTATCTAGTAAGGCATATGCATCAAAATCAAAAACTCCCAACATACATATGACAACATCTGGAATCTCTTCAACCTCCTGGCAACCATGGAGAGCATAGTATTGATTAGCCCTTTGGGTGCCTTGAACTTTCTCACCTTAGACTTGGGCCTTACATCGTCGCTTCTATGATGTTTGGCATGATGGTTGGGCTTCTTACATTTGAAGATAGAATTGGACCTGTCTAGGAATTCCCCCTTGTGTAGTCTTTTGCACTTGGGGAAACTTGGGATTTGGGTCTTAGGAGAAACTCCCTTGTCTTTAGTTGTTAAGAAAGGAGTATTGGTAGACCCTTGTGCACCTTGTCTTCAGCCACCTTAGAATTTCTAACAACTACTCCTTTGGTGAGAATAGCACCCACCATCTACCCAATCCCTTTTGGACTCCCTTGCCCTCTCTAGTAGTTTCTCCTCCTCTATTTGTTATGTTTAAGTCATCAAGCGGGAGATGTATATCTCCTTGACTAGCATAGTTTTCTTACATTTCTCTGAGACCAAATCGAATACATCGGAGATAAATTTACTCATGTGAGCCCTTGGATACATAATCATAAAGGAACATACATGGAGACCTTAGTGAATTTGAGGGCATACTTCCTCACACTCACGGTCACTTCCTTGAGGTGGATAAACTCTTGGACCTTTTCCTCCCTTAGCTTAATAAAAAAGAACCGATCCAAGAAAGAATATTTGATCTCTTCCTATACAATAGGACTCGCTTCTTGGCCCCTCTCGTCTACCCATTTGATTTGGTAAGCCACCAACTCATCTTTTTCTTTAGAAGGGATACCCATAACCACAACTACCTTATAGGCTTCCTCAAGGAAATCAATAGGATCCTCCTCCATCTTGAAACCATGAAACTCTGAAGGGTTCATCTGCATGAATTCATGCACTCTAGCAGTTGGATAGAAAATTAGGGAGGAATGACTATCTCTTGGTTAGCTTGATTGGACAATGCTTGGGCCAACAAAGTAAAGACGGCTCAAAACTCTGTATGAGACACTCCATAATCTTACTGGAGAGGAGGAACTTGTTGTTCGGAAGTGCCTTTTTGATGTGGAGCTTTTCTTGGAGGCATAATATAGAAATAAAATGAAGTTTGTCATTAGTTATTGGAAAACTTTAGTCAACTCTATAGGTATGACATGAACAAGAAAGAAGGGAAGACTTTTCTAAACCATTTTATAGCCTCTCACTCGAGATAATGGTGCGGTTCACTACCTTGAATGAGACTCTACTCAATAGGGGTATGCATAGATATCAGAGGAATTTTTGAACACCTCATGCTCTGAAACCAAGTTTGTAATAACCCGACCTAGGGCCTAGTTATCACACGACGAATGAGATACCCGAAGGCACCTCACTCAAGCCATCTTAAGCATTTATAGGCATAAACATAAAGAAATGCAGAATGTAAAATGGGAAAGCATCATAGTCTTTTCTAACACAATGAGGCAACCTTAAAAAGCATATAATACTAAACCATTTTTCCGTAAAGCATACCAACTACTACATCGATGGATGGAACCGATAATGATCTATTTCCATCAAATAGAAAATGACTCCAGAACAGAAACAACATAGAATTTAAAAGTCTTAAAGGGCAAACATATATATTATCTTCAAATAAAACACAACCTAGAAAGGAAAATTGTAGAGTCCCTACAAAAAGCTCACCATAAATAAAAGTGCTAGTCTTAAATGCCAAATACTAGCCATGAGTCAGTGGAGGAGTACCTGTCTCTACATGGTTAAATCATAATGATAAAATATATGTTAGTACGTTAGAATGTACTAAGTACATGAGATGCAATACATGCATAAAGTTGTAATGCCATCATTCATATATATAATATATAAATGCGAATGAGATGAAAAGTATATAAAGTAAGCTTAAGCATGCAGAAGGAACACAACTCAATATGGAAGAGATAACATGCATTAGAGATCACAAATAAAGAATCATACCATAGATTCATAAATTTGTGGGAGAAGACCTTAATCAACATATACGACTGTGAGCTACTACATGGAATCTAACATAACCCACTATGTTGGCACGGGGAGACCACTTTCCATGTGGAACTATGTCAAGTTTACATGCATCTTAATAACATAAATAGTTTAGGTGGATCCACTAGCCTAGCCTATAAAGGATCCTATATTGGCACTGATGTACTGTCAAAATATAGCACTTTTGATGCTTAAAACTTGGAATTTCGTGTGTTCTCAAAGTAGTGTTAGTGATTTTGATGTGTTTCTATCATTATTTCATAGGATTAAAAGATTCAATATGATTTTGGGCAAAGTTCTACTGAATTGAAATTTTTGGGGATTTACAAACAACTCTACAGGCTGTGGTTCAATCCATGAGTCGTCACATAGTTTTGTGAGTCAAATCCAGTGAATGGCCTAGCTTTGGATGTTCCATCCACGAACTATCAAATGAGCCATAGATTTCTTTAGGGGTCTTAGATAAGGTCATGCTTGGAGGATCAGATTGTGAAGAGTTTCACAAAGGTTAGCAGATGAAATCCTCTACAAGCAGTAAGTCAGAATATGACCCATAAGAAGGTCTCATGAAGTTGAAGTCTGATTTGGGAAATTATATTGTACGAAGCCCAGGTATGGGTTGTGGCTTCTTATACAGGCCATAATCTCATCCATAGAAGCTATTGAATCGAGTTTTCCTATTCCATTTTGGATTTGGATTTTACTTATTATAAATAAATTTTTTAGGTCTTTTTCATGAAAAGACACACAGAAGAGGATAGAAACACTTGGGGAACTCATATTTTGTGATTTGTACATTAAGATTATTACATTGTATTTCTTGTGGAGTACATTGAATTTCTTGTTCTTAAATTCATCAATATAAGTGTTTAATTATGTTATTACATAACATGATTTTCTCATCTACAATGATCATGCATAGCTAAATCTACAACTAGAGAGTTAGGAAACATGACGAACTAACAAGGTAAAATTGGATAATCTGTAATTCTTGAAAAATGAGTATGTATATATTAATTAATTCTCTTTGCTATGAATGATTTTTAATGGTGGCCAATGGTAGAACCCACCTACTTCTTACTGACTGGATCAAGGTAGTAATGAATAGGAAAACAGATTGATTAATAGGATTTGATATGATCCCTCTTGTATAATCAACCTAACTAGATCAAAGGACAATTGTAAAGGAACAAAAGGTAAGGGTTAGTAATGTCACACTGCTGGGATGAATCAAATCACGAAGTGAAATTTACCTCTTGCTTGGATCAAAAGGTTTGGTAAACTTAACTTACCAATTCTACATGCTACACACTAGAAAACATTATGATTATCTAGTGTTACTAAGTTAGGAGTTCATAGGAAACACAATATCCCAGTTACTTCTTTCACTGATTTCACAAAACTTGCTTCTAGTTTAGATTTACTACTGCAATTAAAACCCTCCCTTTTCAGCATATAAGTAGGTTAATTCATTTGAATTTCTCATAATTACTACATGCCTAGACCATATTTTCTCTATGTTCGACCCTAACCTTGGTTAGGTTATATATTTTGACAACGACTACTTATAACTTCAAAAGGAGGTGTCATTTGAGCGACATCAGGGACACAGTTAGGGACATTAATATTTATCTTTAATGGATCATGCCTCAAATAAGAGAATGAATCCCAATCTCAAGTCCACTTGGTGTTAAGTCATCCCATGAAATCTTTAAAACATGTTCTTTTGACAATTAGAATTGTAAGTAGCAATCATAGGAGTAAGTCGAACTTAGAAACCACTATGTGAGAATTGTCCTTTCATTTTGGGGAGAGTTCTTAAACATCTCGAGGGCAATTGTCAACATGTTTACATCTTTGATAAATCATTACTTTAAAATATAGCTTTAATGTCGTAATCATCATCATAAATCATGTAAAACCTTGCTCAAAACTAAGTGGGCTAGGCTTTTAAATAGAACAATCATAAATCACATAAATCATGAGAGTATACTCTATCGGAAACATATAAAATAGACCACATCTTGTCGACAACAAAACTCATCATTGGGACATCATCAATAACTTAAATATATGCATATACTTAGTAACATACCATAAGACTTCATTAATATGATTTAACAATCTAAAGTATCATGAAATCATCATAAGTATGCATGTTAATTTGAGGGACTCAAAGAAAAGGTAAAATACATTAAAATATGAATTTATGGGTTGAAGGATGACCTAAATCAAACTTACATACCTTAAAAGACTTGACAAGAATAAACTTGAAGCCTTTGAGAAGAGCCTTGAAAACCCTATTTTTTGTCTTGCCTTCTAGAGAGCGTTCTTGCCTTAGAGATTTTCAGGAATTAGAAGAATAAAGAGAATAGGATTTTCTTAGGGTTTAGGATCTGATTTAAGGTCCCAAAGTTCACCAAAGTGACTCAATTTAGGAATAGAAATGACAAAACCAATAAAACTGCCCTTGATTAAAATTGTCAAAAATCACTCTATTAAAGCCCATTTACAGGCCGTAGAATAAACCACTGACCTTAGGTCCTGCTCATCCTGTTAAATTTTCCAAAATCCCTGAAACTAATTGGCTAAACTCAAAACTTGAAACCATCTTATGGGCTATCACTTGGTCTACAGTTCATGGTTAAACTCATAGAGTCTTTTGACACTTAGCTATTTTTTCAATTTTCTTAGACCATATCCAAGAAGGGATTATACGGGTCATATATCATTTCACAATCTGTGCTATTAATTCATAGATAACTTTCATAAAACTCCATATTTATTTCATTTCTGATAGTCCGACCCATGACCCTATCTACAGATTATCGTCCTTTCTACGGGCCATCACTAGGTCCATGGGTTACCTCGCACATGAAAATTTTTCCCCTTTCTTGAAGTTTATATTTAAGGGTCAAACCTACGATCTATAAATCCACCAATGGGCCATAAGTTAGCCTCATGAACTTGAATCCAAGTTACTTTAACCAAGCTTTTTTTGCACTTTAGGCTCCTAAATTGGGGGTTGCTACACAAGTCATGGATTGGGTTCGTAGAACCCTTAGACATTAAGAATTTTTCTAGAATTCTTTGACAATTTACGAGGAAGCAATGAGTTATTAATCAATTTTGCATCCAAAGTCCAACAATTCGATTTGATTTCAAGTCACCATTTGGATTCAAATTTAAGGTCTCAGAAAAATGATCTATAGCCAACCATATGTGTCCATAGAATTAATTACAAGTCAAGAACGATCAAAACTAGGACCTAGGTGTGACCAAATGATTGAAAACCAAGTGAACCCAACCAATTCATCTTACATATTGATGATGTTCATGCTCCAATAAGAAAGCGGTCGCTGTCAATAATTAACCTATGCAAAGGTTATGGTCAAATCCACAAGGAATATGGGGCTTGACTACAAAAATCCACTACTAATTATTTCAAGCATAAATAACTAAAATCTCTAAATGGTGGGAGGGAGGTTTGTGATTCAAAAACAAAAGTAAAATAAAATATTAAACTTTGACGCGAGGAAATACTCAATTGTAAGGACAACTTGGGAATTGTGTTCACCATGGTTTGTTGACTCGATTACCCTAGGTAACATAACTACAATTGGAAATTCGCATGCAGGACAGTAACTTAGGTTCTTCTAGACCTCTTGTGAAGGTGAAGGTTGAATTTCACCATGGCGCTTGGTCGGCCACCATGGCATGCCAACTAACCATTAACAATTGTCATGGTCAACCTCCCCTTGGTCAAGTTTGGTTGATTAGATAAGAACATATCAATCGAATCCTGTCATCTACTTCTTATTTCTTATTCGCCACTACCTTGGTTGAGCTAGTGATAGTAGGCAGAGTTTGGAGTTAGCCACCACTAAACGACAATCATAATTAAGGGAAATAGGCAATACATACAAACTCCAATTGTATAAATGCAACAAACCTAGGTTATTTTAAATCAACTATCCATGATCCCCACAAGCCCAAGTTGTGGGTGCTTAGCTACTCATGGCTAAGAAAAAGCAAGCAAAAATGCAAATAAGTGACATAGTTGAGAGTTTTACCAAAATAATAAAGATTGTAGACATCACAAGTTGCAAACCCAAAAGCTTAATTGATCAACAATAAGTATAAAACAAGATTTGCAATCCCCAAAATGGGTTTTCCAAGAGAAAATAATAAACAAAACTAAAACCCTAAAATATTCTTGAGAGAATATCCAAAGGCAAATTCTCTCTTCTAAAATGTGGAATCTTCTTCTAAAAACCAAACTAAATGTATTTATAGTGTTTACAAATAAACCCTAAAAATAACATAGAAAAGACAGTTGGAAGCTAGTACGCCTTGCAGGTATGACTTGTAGGTAACCTACGAGTCATAGTCGGGGTCTCATATCAGGCTCTTGGCATTTTGGACTAAACTGGTATGACCCACAGGTAAAAGTTGTTGCTTGAGCTATGACTTGTATGTTCCTCTCAGTCTTGGCCTTAGTTTTTGATAAAATATTTTGGCTCTCTGATTCTTGCTACGAGTCCACCTGTATGAGTCATTTTGAGACTTATGACTCATAGGATGCCCTCATAGAGGTAACCTCCACTTAGCAAATTTCACAATTTTGTTCTCTGTTTCTTGCTACGACACACCCTATGACTCGTAGCTTGGGCTATGACTCGCAGGTGAACTCTTATGTCTTATGATTCAGCAAAATCTACAATTCTTCTTCAAAATCATGCCAACTTAACTTTTCTGCAAGAACAACATAAAAACACATAAAAACCATAAAAAGTCACATTAAGAACTCACAAAATCCCTTCTTTTGGGCATCAAATGTATTGTATTTTGACAGCACATCAACATCCTCAATTTAGAATTGTTGTTTGTCCTCAAGCAATGACTTAATCTAAGTAGACAATGAAAAATACATTGTAGCTACACTAATTACATACACACAGCTCCTTTGATTCAGATACCTAACTACCATTTGCAAAAGAGGATTGTAAGGTTATTAAGCAAAATCAGAACATAATGAGATACCTGGCAATCCAACTATGACAAGCTAAAGAGGATCCACCATCCACAATCATTGGTATAGTCATCTGCTACTCAAGTAGTACACATGACCTCACTGGAAAGAAGTCCCCCATACTCAACTGAAAAAGCATTTAGAAGTTAGGGACTGAGGAAGCATTGTAACTCTCACAATTGAAATTCATGCATACTGACTGACACCAAAAGCTTGTCTCTATACCCATCTTCTGGCTTGGTGATAAAGTGGATTTGGATCACTTTAGGACTTATAGGCTTGTAACATTGGTCCAGAGGGATTTGGTATGGCAGTTTAGGCAAGTAGTGACTCAAAGCTATCCTTGAACTATATTTACCAACACTTTTTGCTTTTGTAATCCAACCCACTTCAATAAATCTACTCTTATTTTCCTGTTTTGAACTTTTCTAGAGTGCTTTCTTCTTATTTTCAGTTGTGCCTTATTTTTGAACTCAATTCTTGCTACTTTTTGTTAATTCAAGGAACTTTTCTTTTCTTTTTCTTCCCATAGCTCATGATTTTTTTATTTCTTTCTTTATTTCCTAACTAACCACCTCATTGTCATTACCTTACCACAATAAAGGTCACCCTCAACTTAGGCTTTTAGCCTGAGGTGAAATACACAATATTTGTTCCTCAAACCAGGGCCACAACTTGTAGCCACCCTCAACTTAGGCATTTAGCCTCAATTAATGTTCATATGTCCAAGGAAAGTCAGAGCCAATATCAAGGTATTTCATCAAACAAGGTTAAGCTAGCAAGGTGTCAAGAAAGAATGAGTCAATGATAATCTCATAGATTTGGAACAAGGGATACTCTCACTCATTTGGTGGGTCTTTTTAGGCTAAAGTGGGTTCACTCAAAGAACAAAGGCCTAAGATTTTTTCCATATCCACCACATCACCAAACCAATCTTAGAGTACTAAGGCAAGTTTTGAGTCCATAAAAAATGTATGAATGCAGCAAAATAAGCTCACAACACACATGGCATTGCATCTACAATCAAGTATAGACTGGCATGTCATGTTTTCAGCCTCATCTTACTTTCACAATATCATAACAAACATTGCTAGATACTTAAAAATGTATGATGCATCAACAACCATAATCTCAAAAATTTTGAGCGTACCCAATTTTTCATCAAAACTTTAAAACACAGTTAAAGACTATGTATATGCCAATAGATAACACCACTATGAATTTGCACATTTTCTATACTACCTAAATATGCCGGTTCAATAGAAAAGTAAATATTCACAAGGAAAAAGAATCACAGCAAGAAAATTTTAGGATCAAAAATAAGGGAATTTATAGAGTTGAGGCTACTCAGATTTCACCTTAATCCATAACTTCCCACACCCCATCAAAATATGATACTTTGTCCTCAAAGTATAGACAAGAACGAAAACAAAACATGATAATATAGAAATATACATATATTCATTAAAAACCAAAATGTAACATCCAAAATATAAGTAAAAATAACGTCCAACATAAAAATATAAAAACATATCCAAAAATTAGCATAACAAAAGATTGTCTAACAATATAACAAAGTATCCAAAATTGTAAAATAAGAACTGGGGTCAAAAGAAGTCAAATATTACAGTGTAATAAGCACCGATCTATGGCTGATCTATGGGGTCCAGAGGCACCATCTTCTCTACAGCAGTACCGAAACTACCCTCTTCATATGGGGTGTGCTGCTTTCAATCTCTCTGAATAGCCATCAAGTTCTCATCAGCCTTTATTAGGTTGGGATTCCTACTGTGTGTAGTTGCTATTTGCTGGTCGTAGTAGGTGTCAATAGGAACATTCACTACACTACACAACTAATGAATCAAAACAGGAAATGGGAATGAGGTGTTCATCCGAAAGGCTGCTTCATGGATCTGCTCCAAGATGATTTGAGCCCAATCTATCTCATAACTAGCTAAGATGTTGGCCAATAATATAGCCCTCTCCAAAGTGATCACATTATCCATGAAAGTGGGCTGAATACGCCAACGGATAATGGACTACCAAAACTTGGCCTGGAAAGAGAGTGGGCCTTCATTGTAGGATTCGCGTGATTTGTAACCCACATTAGCTCAAAGCCCTCCTCACAAATATGGCCCACAATCCATCGTATAAGCTCTTTCCCAGCCTCAATATCCTTCCCAGTCATCGCTCTCCTCATCTTGTCAAGCCACCCATCATATTCTGTCGTAGACTGAGGCACTCTATAATTGGGTCCAAATTGGATCCGTCAAATAGTCTCCTCTGAAATAAGAACTCTCCTACCTTAGACTGGCACCACTTATAACCTCAGCTGCTCCATTGGCTTTTTTTTATTTGGTAGCCCTCGATAGAGTGTAGCAAGATATGCCACATAGAACTCACGAATTGCGAAAGGGGAGTACTTGCCTAGCTGTTGTGTGGTCCATCGTAGCCAATGTCTGTCTAGATCTACATCCAACCTAGGCACTTTGTCTAACCCCAAGTCATTCTTTCTCAACTCTTCGTGAAATTGTTGCACCGGTTTACCTTATCCCTTAGGTTCTAAACCCTGATCATATCTTTCCTTCATCCCTGGTACACACCATCTGCATTCAGCAGGGGGTTGAGACTGGACTACTTCCTGCTGGGAAATGCTCTCAGAATTTGATTTTGACTCAAAGCATGAAGGGGGTCATCTGCGGAAGGATGCTATTTGAATCATCCCTATTACCCTGTTGTTCCTCCTCTTCAGACTGGGAGGAACTACTAACTTCCATGGTAGTCTGGGGTCTACTCGCTTCAGGGTCTATACTGACTCTGTGGACTTCCACAAAGCCCTCTGAATGCTCAGTCTTGGAGGATTCATCAATCAACCTCTGTTGGAAAGTTTGAATTGCACATTTGTCCTTTGGAGGCATTTTATCTGAAACCAACCACATAGCCACATATAAGTTTCAAGATGTTTGATCCAATAAATCATATAACATAGAACAAGAAACTCAAACACTAAAGCATAGAAACAAAATAAAATAGAAGAAAGATCACTGAAATGCTTGCAGGTCAGCAGGTACAAGTGCAATTATGACTCATGGGATACCCAACGAGTCATAACCTCGTAGTAATAATGTGAATTATAAGATGCAATTTGACCTCAGAAAATGAGAGGCAGTTACAACTCATAGGGGAGCGTGTGAGTCATAGGCTAGCCTCGTACCAAATTTTAGAGATATTTCAAGAATTGAGTCAAGATTACGAGACCCCCTACAAGTCGTAATAGGTATTGCCAATCGTATATGAGTCTCATATAGGAAATATGAAGAAACCACAGGTGACTGATGCTTGCTTCAAGGGACCACTACGACTCATAGAAAAGCCTACGAGTCGTAGGAGTGCCTCATAACAAAAAAACAAGAGGCACCAGTAGTGCCTATCATTTCCCACAACAAGCACAAGCAAAACCACACCATTAAAAATGCTTTGGCACATAAGAGCAATACTAAATATTTGGCACATAGGCAATCCCATAATGACAACAGACAGTTAAAACAACCATCGTCCCTAAGAATCAAAATCATTTTACATTACATCAAGCACACCAAAAACAAAATACTTTCCAAGCTCACATTTGATATCAATAAAAAAATCCTATGGAGATACAAATAACATTTAGACAATTTTAAGCTAGTCCAATAGGTTAAGACATATGAAACACACCCATACTTCCTAATTCCAATTTCGACAATAATTTACTCAATGCTTAGGCAACAAATAAGCACTACACCAAAGGTATTAGGCATTTAAACAATCACAACCACCCACTGAAGAAATTCAAATAAGGTTCAATTCATCACAAACTCCTTCAAAGTACACCTACCCAATGTTTCGATACATTTCGCAATCGAGAAATCTCTATGTGCTTGAGAGGCCATGGTGAAACACATACAGATTCATCTATGGCATAATTCACCATCATAGTGCATTAAGATTAACCATGAAACTTACCAAATGGTAGAAGAATTAAACCAATATATTGTAGATGATAAAACAAGCCAAAACCCTAGGAAATAGTGTCTTCACTGGAATCTTGGCCAAAAAATGACGTGGGTGGCTAGGGTTTTAATTGAAAAAATGATTGGGACACTAATTAGGGGTTTTTCATCACTTTAGGGATTGCGAAATGAAGAATTTAGGGTCAAATTTAACTGAAACCCGGTCAAACATTATAAATCTATAGGTCGGGACTATGAGACCCCAACTACAAGTCGTAGGTTATCCTACGACTCGTAGCTCCTGATCTTATAACAGATCTAATACTTGTAATAATTTAGGAATCATACTTGGGTACTACGAACCCCAATTACAACTCGTAAGAGATCCTATGAGTCATAAGATTGACTCATAGTGTATGTGTAAACTTTTGATACTCACTGATTCCCTTTATGAGGCATGACTACGAGTCATAGTGATAACTACGACTTGTAGGCCTGCTCATAGAAGTTGCTTCCATTCTCAGTTTCTCATTTTTTCAACTCTTTGATTTCCACTTGCAAACCAAGTCTCAAACATAACAATTTTCAAAATATTACAACTGTATCAATGTCTTTTAACTAAAAACACACTCACACCTTCTACTTAAGAATCTTAAACAACCAAAAACACTTAAAACAAACCAATAATTATCAACAATGCTTGGGTTGCCTCCCAAGAAGCATTTTGTTTAACGTCGTGGATCGACTTTGTTATCATCTTTCATCAACTATCATCAAGGGTCCACTCCTCACTCTTGAGCTCGTCTGGTGCATCATGGATTGGTAAATATCGAACATGACCTTTGCATCATTGACCATAAACCATAGTTATCCTGAATCTAGATCCACTAAAGCTCTCCCGGTGGCCATAAATGGTCTCCCCAAGATGATGGGCACTTTAAAATCAACCTTGCAATCAAGGATCACAAAGTCCACAGAAAATATGAATTTATCAACTTTAACAAGCACCTCCAAAAGGATTCCCTCTGGCTTTTAAATAGTTCGATCTACCATAAATAACCTTACCCTTATTGGAGTAGGAGTGCCAAGGCAAAGCATTTTGAATATAGCAAGAGGCATTAGATTAATGCTCGCTCTTAAGTCACACAATTCTCTTGTGTACTCAACATCACCAATGGCGCAAGGAATGGTGAATGCACCAGGGTCCTCTCATTTTTAATAAGGTATTTGGTCATAATCACATTTCATTATTGGAGTTCTTATGAGAACTCTTGGCTCAAAATGTGTTTCTTGGTTATTAAATCCTTCATATACTTGGCATACCTAGGCATTTTCTCCAAATCTTCTAGAAGTGAAATGTTGATGGAGAGTTGCCTTAACATCGAGAGGAAGTGTTTGAATTTACCCTTCTCTTCCTTTTTCTTAAGCCTTTGAGAGAAAGAAGGAGGGGTTGGGCATTGATTTTAATTTCCCATGCTCTTTTGCTCTTCTTGTTATATCCCAACAACCTTCAGATCTTCTCTCTCAACCATGACTTCAACACCAAGACCCTTGTTATCAACTTTATCCACAATTACCAGCATAAGGGGATCTACAGTGCTCTTGCCACTATGGGTCATGACCGCCATGCAAGGCCCTTTAATTTTAGGATTTTGAATCGTATTGCTCGGTAAGGTGCCCATTTGGCATTGGTTCAACTGTGAAGAGACTTGTCCATTTATTGTCCAAGTTTTTTAATCGCCATCGAGGGAGATTGTATTTTTGGTTAATACTTGAAATATCCACTTTCATTCCCTTTAAAGTCTCATCTTGGTGGTTGGTCTACTTCAATAATTTTCAAACATCTCTTCGATCATGGGGTTACTAGACCTAGTATCACAGTTGTGAGGTGACACATAAGGACCATTCCTATATCCCTCTCTTCTTCCCCATTCAGCATCTGTCTCTCTCTCATAATATCTGCCTCTATTGTCTCGATACACCCCATCATGATTGAAGTTTCGACCTTGATTCCCTGACCCTTGCCTCCAATAGTCAGAATTGGACCCTTAGGGATTGTTCTAGAAACCTGCCACTTGGTTGCTTACAAAACATGCATCCTCATCAAAGAATGGATTGTCATAGATGGGAGCCTTCGGAGGTTGGTGGGTGACTACTTTGACACTTGCTTGGTTTTGCTTTAAAACCAAGTCCATACTTATGTGAAATTGAGCAAGTTACTCTATGATCTCTTTGTTTAGTTTTGCTTGCTCATTGTTGGTGTTGACCACACAAGGAGTTTTTATCACACCGCGCTCTCATTGACCTCATGGTCTATTTGTTTTGACCACTAGCTCCATCCTTGCGGCTATCAATGCAAAAGGTTAGTCAAGGAACATGTGTCCCATGACTGTGTAGGTGCAAGCTTGACTATTCTCATCAAGAGCTCAATAGAAAATCTCGACCAATGCATCATCAACAATCTTGTGATTGGGGACTATCCTTAAGCATTTAGTAAACCTCTTTCATATTGTGCTAATAGAGTCACCCGACAATTGCTCAAAGTTGTTGATTTGGTCCTTGAGCTTCAACTTCTTAGATATTGGAAAATATCTTTCAAGGAATACTCTTTGAAGCTCAGTCCAACTTGTAGTAGAACTTGGAGGAAGCTCAGACAACCATACAGCTGCATTGCCAGTTAATGACAGTGGAAATACCCTTAAACCAATAATATCAAGAGAAAGGTTTTGTGTCCCCATCACACTCTTGCAACAAACACCACATTTTGGAGATGACGATGGGGATCCTCTAAACGTAGACCTATGAATAGTCTGCGGTTTTAAAGCATTTAGAGAAATCCACTCAATACAATAAACTTAGTATCTGCCAAAAAAGGAGGCAGTACTATGGCACCGGTAACATCTATATCCATAGGGTTCAATCGATATTGATTCCATCTATAAGCATTTTCATTGAAGTCCCTGAGGTGTGGTATGTTACCCTTTTGTTGTGGATTCTCCTATCTTCTCATATCCTTATTCATATTCATATCCTACTCAACCTCGATATCCTTATTCACTTGAGCCACTCTTTTTAGTAGTCGAGAGATCTCCAAATTGAGTGGATCTAAGGGATTTCCTTGGCTCCTTGTGTTGGGCATACAACCTAGTACACCCTACAAATAAAATCAAACAACAAAAACAAAAATAAAAGTAAAATTCAAGAGATTCAAGAAATCAATACTAGAACTAACTAATAGTGAATTCAAGTCAAAACCTAGTCGTATTCCCTGACAACGGCGCCATAATTTTTTGAGAATGTTCATACTCCAATAAGAAAGTAGTTGCTATATGCAATTAACCTAACCGAAGATTAGGGTCGAATCCATAAGGCATATGGGGCTTGACTATAAGAATCCACTACTAATCATTTCAAGCATAAATAACTAAAATCTCTAAATGGGGTCTTTTTATGATTCAAAAACAAAAGTAAAATAAACACTAAAATATGATGTGAGGAAACACCCAATTTTAGGGACAACTTGGGAATTATGTTCAGCATGGTTTGTTAACTCGATTACCTTAGGTAACTTAAGTACAATTGTAAATTTGTATACAGGATGGTAACTTCGGTTCTTCGAGCCTTCTTGTGAAGATAAAGATTGAATTTCACCATGTCGCTTAGTCGGCCACCATGGCGTGCCAATAAACGTTACTAATTGTCTCAATCAACCTCCCTTTGGTCAAGGTTGGTTGATTAGACAAGAATACATCAATCGAATCCTATCATCCACTTTCGTTTTCCTATTTATCACTACCTTTGTTGGGCTAGTGATAGTAGGTGGGGTTTGGTATTAGCCACTACCAAACGACAATAATAATGAAGGAAAATAAATAATACATCCAAACCCCAATCGTAGAAATGCAATAAACCTAGGTTATTTCAAATCAACTACCCATGATTACCACAACCCCAAGTAGTAGGTCCTTAGCTACTCATGGCTAAGGCAAAACAAGCAAAAATGCAAATAAATGACATAGTTGAGAGTTTTACTAAAAGCAATGAAGATTGTAGATACCACAAGTTGCAAACCCAAAAGCTTGATTGACCAACAATGAGTATAAAAAAAGATTTACAATCCCCAAAATTGATTTTTCAAGAGAAAATAATCAACTAATCTAAAACCCTAAAATATTCTTGAGAGAGTATTCAAAGTCTAGTTCTCTCTTCTAAAATTTGGGATCTTCTTCTAAAAATTGAACTAAATGTATTTATAGTGTTTACAAATAAAACCTAAAAATAACACAAAAAAGATAGCTATTAGCTGGTATGCCTTGAGGGTACAACTCCTAGGATGACCTACGAGTCATATTTGAGGTCTCGTATCAGGCTATTGGCATCCTGGACAGAACTGGTATGACCCACAGGTATGAGTCATTGCTTGAGCTACGACTGATATGTTCCACTCATAGTCTTGGCCTTCAGTTTTTGATCCAATATTTTGGCTCTCTGATTCCTGCTACGAGTCCACCTGTATGAGTCATGGTGAAACTTACGACTCATAGGATGGCTTCGTAGGGGTGATCTCCACTTAGCAAGTTTCTAAATTTTGGTCCATATTTCTTTGTGTGACACCCCGTATGACTCGTAGCTTGGGCTACGACTCGTAGGTGAGCTCCTATGTCCTATGATTCAGCAAAATATGTAACTTTTCTTCAAAATTATACCAACCTAACTTTTTTGCAAGATCAACACAAAAACACATAAAAAGCACAAAAACCATATTAAAAACTCACAAAATCCTTTGTTTTGGGCATCAAATGTGACATATTTTGACAGCACATCACATATCAAATATATGAGAGTTTATGAGGTAAATATAGCATCAACAATAATTTAAAGAGAAAGTGAAATTTAACTCTCAAATCATAAGGTCTACGATAAAAAGAAGAAATCAAATCAAATTTTTGATTAAATAGGATCATATCAAGGTTTAGTTTAGACATGCTTTATTTATAATAGATGGGGCATGGGACAAGTTCCTCACTCACCAATTTAAGGAAGTAAAAAGTCTCAGAATATCTATAAACTGTCTTAAGAGTAGTAAGAAATTAATAGCCTAATAATTGGCCCCTGCAGCATGAGGGCTTAACTGTCACAACCTAAGACTAGGGCCTAAGTGCGACATTAGCGAATGGGGAACCAAAAAGCATCCCAAATAAGCCTCATAGTATACGTAAGCACATCATTGGTTAGGAAGCATACATTTATCATCAAAATTAGTACCAAGGGGATTAGGAGATTAGTACACACTCTATGGATGGGGGCGGTAATAAATTACCATTATTTAATCACAACAATCAAACTAAGGGAAGGGAACATAGGACGCACCCCATGGGGAGTAGAGACTTAGGAAGGTCACCACTTTCCATCAACTTCAGCCAACACATACAAGGGTAAGGGACTAAAGTAGCCTTCATAGATACATAGACATCATATGAGTCATATATATTACATTATCCAACAATACCTTTAATTGTGAGTGGAACGGGGGTCAAGATATGTCCCGATCTTACCCTCAAAAGTAAATAACAAGGTAGCAATGTCACAACATAAGCAAGATAGAAGAGGGATGTTTTACCCAAATGGAGGACTCACTATAAGCAAGGTCTTCAAGAATTCATACTAGCCACGTGAAGGTGGATGAATAGGAGCTTCGGTCTCTATATAGTTAGATCACGTAGTCAAAAGTATTAGTGCTTGGAATGTACTAAGTGTGTGGGGTGCAATGCAACAAGAGATCATACACCATGATAAACAAGATGCATAATCATATTCAAAGGTAATAAGTTTAATATGACATGAATGATCAATGCCATAATCAAAACATGCATGGAAGGTAAACAAAATCTCATAACATAGCGTACATATGTGGGAACAGACCTTAACTAACATTAAGACCATGCAAGCTACTACATGAAATTCTGATATTGCCTCCATATCTAAAAAAGGAGTAGGAGTGCTCTACTTCCCAAGGTAAACCATACCCCACCTTGTGGGTAACTTGACCTAGTTGGATCTACTAGTATAAGACCATTTATGAAAAATAATGATAACCTAAGGTGGCACTTAGTTATGAATCAAGATGCTTTATATAAGGACCCTTTGGGATAGTCCCCTACCTCAAGACCCATTCGGTGGTAAGTTTATCCCATAGAGTATATAACATAAGCATAATCATGACATATAGAACTTATAATTCATAATAGCATAGTAAGAGTAGCTCATCATCATCCTTAACCTCTTTATGTGAGCATTTTTCTTTCAAAAAAGGGTGTAACATAGCATTAAAGGGCTTCATGATCTTGCTTAACATTCATAATGTTTTCCATTAATTCATAACATACATGGAAGCCCATAATCATGCATGATATCTGTTACTTGCATTGCTTATAATAAAACCTTTCATCAACATAAGATGCTTCATCATATAATATTAGTCAACACATGGTAGGTATATGCATATGAACTTAAAAGTCATGAAATCTAAGAGTAGTGTGCATGAATAGGTAAAACATATTTACTTGAGACCATTTAAAGCAATCCACCATAATCATAGTAAAACCCCTAGTTAAGGCATCATGAGATTCATCTCAAAATCCATAAATATTCATAGTTTTTCATAGTATCATAACATGCATAGCTTTAATAACATAAAACAATTCAAAATTTCAAATCTTGATAAGTGTTCATGTTTTTTCAAATCAATATTTGATAATTTCCAACTCAAACCATGCAAATAAATAAAGGAGGTACTCATAAAGAAATAAGACTTGAAATTATAGATTAAGTTAAAAAGGGGTTTGGGACTCAATGGATGAAGGGATCAGTAGATGAAGAAACTCACAAACCTTGAGGCTTGAGAAAGATGGAAGAATCTTGAAACAAAGCTTGGGAATCACCTTGGTGCTTGACCTTTAATGGAAGAACTTGAAAGCCCTAGACATTAGGATGAACTTGGAAGAGAAATCTAGGAGGATTTGGGAGTTTTATGAGTGAAGATAGGCTAAACATGGTGGATTTTTCACAAATTCCTATCTATAAGGGTTTTCAGATATATCCCAATCACCTTCACTTAAATCTGGAAATTATTAAACAAATTTGTACATGAATGAAACAAAGTCGCGATGCGAAGTGATTTCAAGATAATTTATTATTGTGTGAATTCCACTTTTCCCCTGTTTTGACATAGGAATAAGTTGAAGTCACTTTTGTACTATCATAATTTCTCCGCGATGCAGAGAAGTCGCATACCCTTCAAGAAATTACAAAATCATGCGAAATATTATTTTTTGATCTGGTTGACTTAAAAATTGAAAGAGATCATTTCCCCGCATAATGATACCTCCAGAATAAAAACATATACTCGGATTTTCTAGAAAATATATGGAAAATATGTTATGAAAGGAATCTATTATAAGGGCATTTTAAATCACTTTGAGAGGTGTTATAATATCTCCCCATTAGGAACATTCGTCCATGAATGTGACATGCATATGAGGAGTGATTAAATAAATTTTTAGCCCAACATAAATGTATAAGTGCAACTTAAACACCTTTTTCATGAAATTTCAAACTTATGCATCAAATACATGAAAATATGTTACCATGAGTATGTATGCATGCAACATGACATAAAAGGGATGAAATACATGACTAGACACCATAGATATGATTAACTTATTACGTTAGGAATAAAGTGGAAAACATAAGGATATCACTATTTTAGGTCCGCTTCCACTTCCCAAGTAGCACTTCCAACTTGTTGATTCTTCCAAATGACTTTAACAGATGCTACATCTTTGCTTCTCAATCTCTTCACTTGCCAATCTAATATCACAATCAAAACTTCTTCATACGTTAAGTTTTTCTCAATACCTGCAACCTCCAAAGACACAATGGAGCTTGGGTCACCTACACACTTCCTCAACAAAGATCGAATGAATCATACTCCTCTCCTTAGGCAACTCTGTAATGACTTGGTAGGTTATTTTTGGTCTTATCTGTAAAAATTATTATGTTACCCTTTCATAAGTTGCCTTATACCTATTTTAAACAATTTGAATGATTGGAACTAAAATCCTAAGTTTTAAAAGTTGAAAATAAGAGTTTTGGACGTTTGGAAACTTAAGTTATTGAAAAAGTGAGTTTTTGTACTATTCTAAGTTTTGAGTTGTCAAATTGAAGATCCATTGATTCCTTTAGCTGAAGAGTGTCGAAAGTGAACCATAGGAAGTTGCAAACTAAATTTGAAGTCAAAACAAGGTTTTTAGGTCAACAGTTGTATTCTTAGTCATTTCCGAAATCAAAGTTTGACTTTGGATAATATTTGGGGTTCAGAAGTTTGGATTAGAATTTTGAAAGTTCCAGTAGTTTCAAATGGTGAAACTAATGTTATAATTTTCTCATCATAATTTTTGAAGTGGATGAGGGCAATTTTGGTAATTTAAGTTTTAAACTAGTTTATTTGACTTGTATTAATAAATGTGTTGTCGAGACCTTGGAATCTAATTATGAGTATTCTAATGAGTCTGGATCATTATTCCTAATATCGATACATATTTGGTTTGTAAAACATTAATTTCGGATGAGTTTTGAATTCCAATTATGAGTTCTCATTGTTGGTTGATTTCAGCTGATGCTGTTTTAAGTGAAGCCCATATAAGTACTTTGTATTTGCGCCCTGGGCTCCACATTTACTAGGATCACCTGACCATTGTCTGCATTCACTGAAAAGGACTCTATATTCGCAGAGCATTGTTAGACCCTCAACTTTCGCATTTGCGGGACCCTACCTGCATTGGCTAAGTACAATTTATCTAAACAGTTTTAAAACCTCAGAATCACTTTTTTTTATTCCTTTTTCAAACTTATCAAGCTTTCTTGACAATTTTGATAAGAGATTTTTAAAGATTTAACCTTGGTAAGTGTTTCTAACACCAATTTAAGTATTCTCCATGAGTTTTATCTTGGTTTTGACTTAAATTTCATGATTTGAAATGTCGAAAGTTACAAATTTTTTATATTGAAACATCAAAGTGTGATTTCTCCTTCAATTTGAACTAGATTTATGTGGGATTTTCATCCACAAACTCCATTTTCATGTAGAACTTGATTTTAAAATCAATTTTCAAATTTGTAAACTTAGTATTTTAGTTCTAGTTTTGACCATTTTGCTCCTAAGCCTAATTCATGCCAATATAGGTATCAGAATGCACCTCTTGATGCATTGTATCTATTAATTATAGTGGTTGATCGATCCATGAATTATTTGGGGGCTTGAGTTGATTGAACCTCGTTCGAGTATAGTTTTGATATCAAGGTAGGTTTGCTAACCTTTTGTGGCTGAATTTAAGTTACTGATAATACTTATGTGATGATTGGGGGATGTAGATTGAATTATGATATTGTGGCTGTATATGATTGAAAATGATGTGAAAATGATATCTTTTACGCCACAAAATTGAGTAAATGATGATCCTATTGATGAATTAAGATTGAATAATGAGAGTTAATGTAATTTAAATATCATTACGATAATATGAGACTTGAGATAACTTAGGAATAGTGTTGTGTCTAATTAATGATGATTATGGTGAATTTGAGAATTCTGAGACTATTTTAGGTTCTGGTGTAACCTATTTCATTAACATTCTAATTATGGGTAAGTTAGTAATGATTTAAGGTAATGAATTCCAATGTTAATGATTGGCAATAGCATAGCTTGTTTGACATGATAGTTGTTTCACCTATCTTATATTGACTAGTTGCATTGGTATACATGTAACTCTTATTTGATCAGCTGCATTAGAATGCATATTTCCTATATTGACTTGATGCATTGCTATGTACATATCTCTTACTTGATCAGATGTATTAGTATTCATGTCTTTTATATTGACTAGATGCATTGATATGCATGTATCATTCACTTGATTAGTTGCATCATTATGCACATATCTTATACTGGACTAGGTGCATTCATATGCACAAATCTTATTTATGATTGGATTGTATTAGTATACATAAAGTTACATGTGATCGATTACATTCGTATGCATACATTTGATACATGATTGAATGCATTATTATGCATACACTCTTTATATTTACATCACATAAGGCATTATGATCTATGTTGAGGTAGTGGTTATGGCCTGGGATACCTTCAGACACTCCATTATGAGGCTCGCAATGCGTCAAGATATTACTAATTATAGCTTGCGGCATCTTAAGATATTTGAGGACATGGCTGGCAATTCCCCCAGGTTCAATCTTGTAGCTTCGGCTCGATAGATGTAGTTGTGTTAATCAAGTTGACTAATGCCCAAGTTGCCTTTATAGAGTTGATAAACCAAGTGTTCAAGCCTTATTTAGACATCTTTGTAATTGTGTTCATATATGATATCTTAGTTTATTCCAAGAGTAAGGCAAATCATGTTCAACACGTGAGGAGCGTACTCCAGAGATAGAGGGAAGAGAAGTTGTACGCAAAAGTTCTCAAAGTGTGAGTTTTGGCTTGAGTTTGTTATATTTCTTAGCCATATTGTGTCAAAAAAGGTATTATGGTCGATTCGACCAAGGTAACGACTGTTTATGAGTGCACTAGGACTACTTCTATGATTCAGATTCAGAGTTTTCTTGATTTAGCAGGGTATTATTAACATTTTGTTTAGGGTTTCTCATCAATAGTAGCCTCGTTGACTAGGTTGACTCAGAAGGTTGTGGCATTTTGTGGTCAGGTGATTGTGATGTGAGCTTCCAAAAGCTCAAGGATTTATTGACTTCAGCACCTACTCTTGCTTTACCTCAGAAGGGTATTCCATTTATGGTATATTATTATAATTCTGGTATGGGTTTGGGTAGTGTATTGACAGAGGGGAAAGGTGATAGCTTATGCTTCTAGGCAGCTGAAAGTGTATAAGATACCTACCCTACCTATGACTTGGAGTTGGCCGTGGTTATGTTTGTGTTCAAGTTGTGGTGACATTATCTTTATGGGGTGCATTATGAGATCTTTACCAATCATCAAAGTCTCAAATATATCTTTTCGCAGCCTAATCTAAAAATGAGACAGTGTAGGTGGTTGGAGTTGTTGAAGGCCCGTGATATCTCTATTCTATATCACCTAGAGTAGGCCAATATAGTGGCAAATGCTTTGAGCTAGAAGGCTACTAGAGGCCCTTAGCTTTGGGGATTCAGTTGCTTGCTAGACAAATAGTTTATTTCGATATTTCTCCTCCTCAAAGTGTTTTGGCCGTTGTTGAGGTTAGATCATCCCTATTTGATCACATATGTGCTCATCAATTTGAGAATCCTAGATTATGTATGATACGTGTTGAGAGGTAAAGCCAAGTCAACTATTATTGATTATGATGGTGTTCTGAGGATAAATGGTAGTGTTTGTGCGCTTAAGGTGGGAAACTGGATAAGATTGATATAAGAAAAGGCCCATTATGCTAGATATTCGATCCATCTATGTGTGGCTAAGATGTATCATGATCTTAAAAAGCATTATTGGTGGTGTGGCATGGGGAGAGATAGAGTTGAGTTCGTGTCCAAGTGCTTGAATTCTCAACAGGTGAAGTATGAGCATCAAAAGCCTGGTAGATCGATGCAAAGTATGCCCATTCCCGAGTGAAAGTGGGAGAAAGTGATTATGGAGGGTTATAATAACAACTATCACTCCAGCATATAGATGGAATCATTCAAGGCCTTGTATGGCTGCAGGTGTAGATCAACCATTAGAAGGTTTGATTCAAGTTCAACTGAGGTGTTGAGTGTTGATTTGCTTTTAGATATCATGGATTAGGTCCATCTGATTCAAAGTAAACTTTTAATAACCCAGGGTCACCAAAAGAGTTATGTTGTTAGGACGGTGAGGCCTCTCAAGTACTCTGTTGGTGGTAATGTTTGGCTAAAAGTTTCACCTATGAAGAGTGTGTTGAGATTTTAGAAGAAGGGTAAGCTTAGTCCCAGATTCATTGGACCGAGACTATCTTCTGTTCATCATTTTTTTTATATTTCTATGCTCTGCCAGTACATTCTAGAGTTTTGAGTGTCCGATAGGAGATTCATCGATTGTTTTAGATATGGAGCATTGAAAGTGAACTATAGGAAGTTGTAGGAGTGAATACAGAGTTAAAATGAGGTTTTCAGGCCCAAAGTTGTATTTTTAGTTATTTTCGAAACCAAAGTTTGACTTTGGTCAATATTTAGGGTTTGAAAGCGCGAATCAGAATTTCAACAGTTTCAATAGTTCCAAAGGGTCAAACTAACACTAGAAATGGTCTCATCATAAATTTTGGAGTAGTCGAGGGAAATTTTGGTATTTTGAGTTTTAAACTAGTTTATTTAACTTGCATTGGTAAATGTGTCACGAAGACCTCAGAATCTAAATCTGAGTATTCTATTGAGTCTGGACAATCGTTTTTAGTATGGATACAAATTTGATTTGTCAAATTTTGATTTCAAATGAGTTACAAATTCCTATTCCAAGTTTTCATTATTGGTTGATTTTAGCTGGTGTAGTTTCTCCTGCATCCCATATTAGTACTATGTGTTCATGCCTTAGGATTCACATTCACGGAGGATCACCTGATCCTTATGCATTCACTAAACATTGTTAGACCCTAACCATCTTCGTTCGCGGGACTCCACTCACATTCGTGGAGAACATTTTACCTGAACAGTTTTAAAACCTGAGAATCACCATTTTAATCCATTTTCAAACTTACAAGATTTTTGGGTGATTTTGAGAAGAGTGTTTCAAAACTTTAACCTGGGTAAGTGTTTCTAACACTAATTTAAGTATTTTTCATGAGTTTTATCTTGGTTTTGACTTAAATTTCATGATTTTGAATGTCCAAAATTGGGATTTTTGATGTTTGATCTGAAACTTTAAAGTGTGATCTCTCATTCAATTTGAACTCGATTTTGGTGGGATCTACCCACAAACTCCATTTTTGTGTAGAACCTAATTTTAAAGTCAATTTTCAAATTCAGGAACTTTGAATTCTAGCCCTAATTTTGTCCATTTTTCCCCTAAACCTAATTCTTGCGAATATGGTATCAATATTACACCTCTTTATGTATAGTATCTATTTTAGATAGTGGTTGATTGATCAGTGGATTGTTTGGAGGCTTGAGTTGATTGAAATCTTATCTGAGTGCGATTTCAACATTGAGGTAGACTAATCTTTTGGGACTGAATTGGAGTTATTGAACATGCTTATGTGGTAATTATGAGATATAGATTGAATCATGAGACTATGACTTGATATGATTGAAATTGATGTGAATATGGTATCGGGTACATTGAATATTGAGTAAATGGCGATACTATTGATGAATTGAGACAAAATATGAAATTTAAGATAACTTTGGAATAGTATTGTAGCTAATTGATGATGAATGCGGTGAATTTGAGAATTCTGAGCCTATTTTGGGGTTCTTTTGGAACTTGTTTCATTGATTATCTTATTATGGATAAGTTAGCAATGATATGAGGTAATGATTAACTGAGTGGTAATTATTGGCGTACATAGCACTGGTTTTTTGTCATAATGGTTGTTGCACCTATCTTACATTAAGTAATTGCATTGGTATGCACATAACTCTTACTTGATCAGCTACATTGGTATCTATATTTCTTATATTGACTTGATGCATTGGTATGCATGTATCTCTCACTTGATTAGTGTCATTGGTATGCATATCTCTTATATTGACTAGATGCATCGTTATATCACATATCTTATATTGGATTAGGTGCATTGGTATGCACAGATCTTATTTTTGATTAGTTTGTATTGGTATGCACAGATCTTATTTTTGATTGGGTTTTATTCGTATGCACATGTGTTACATGTGATTGGTTGCATTGGTAATCACACATTTGATACATGATTAGATGCATTGTTATGCACACCTCTTTACTTTTCTATCACATGAGATAATATGGTCCATGTTGAGACTGTAGTTATGGGTTGTGATGCCTTGAGATACCCTATTATGAGGCCTACAATTATGGCCTGCGATGCCTCGAGATATTTGAGTCCATGGCCTATGATACCTAGTGAACCCAAGGCCAAATCTACTTTAATAACTGAGTTAGCTAGGACTTCGTGCGAGCCTGCCTCTGCACCATGGCCTGAATAGATGTCGTTGACATATAAATTATGCTAGTGGGTGTTATAGGACTTAGCACAGCCTTTGGGGAAGTAGTAGTAGTAGTAGTGGCCCTCTCTTCATATCAGTCTCTATCTATGTGGGACCCTCAGCAGTAGTGGTAGAAGATGGAGGCTCAGGTGGTGGCACCGTAGTGAACATCTCGGGCATCTGCTCAAGAGGGCGTGGTACTCATCAAAGGGCCACAGGGTTCTCATCAGCCTTTATCAGGCTGGCATCTAGCGTCCTCTAAACCTCGATGAAAGAGTCCAAATAATGAAGGATCTCCACCCCCGATGTTATACAGAGTCTATATATCAGGCACAGGAAAGGGATAGAGGTGGACCTATTCAAGGCCGCCTCATGTATCTGCTCTGCAATCAGGTAGGCTCAATCTATCTCATCCCACCCAAGATACTGGCAACTAGTACTACATAGTCCGACGTCAATGTATTATCTTCAAGTGTGGGCAGGATTTGTGGTCTCACCACAACCCACCAAAATTTACCGATGAAGTTGAGGGATACCTTTATGATGTGCTCCGACGAAGAAGATACCTACTCAGGCACTTGTCCCTGCTCAGAATATGGTCGACAAGCCATCTCATCACAGTGGCCCTATGGGCCAAGTCTTTCATTTGGACCTTATCCCAAGTCTACCCCAATCATACTCTGCTATAATCCTGGGAGTCAAGAACTCTGGAACAAATAGCATGCGGCAAATAGTGGCCTCTGAAATATCAACCTATACACCGCTCACCCTTGTATGTGTCAATCAAGGCTGGGTAAGGGGGGGTTTTACCTTGGGGAGAGAACTAAGGACTGTGGCAACATAAGATGTGAAGAACTCATGAACCACAAGCAGGGAGTACTTCCCTGATGGTGCTACTAGCCACTGGAGCCTGTATCTTGTGGTGGTGTCCTGGAGGCCTGGGATACTATCCAACCTTGAAGTGATGATCTAGGGTTCCTCAAATATTGAATAGGCTAGTCAGTCCCACTTATCCTTTTGTATGTCCTTTGTATAGATCCACTGCATACCCTATAAGCACCAATGACTAGATAAGCATTCGAAGGTGAGGGTGGTTCTTTGGATGTTATTGAAGACTCAAACTCTGACTCCTCTCTGAAGGGAGTCATCTTATCGAGCTGCTATCTTTGGCACCTCCTTTATCAGACTGGGGAGAGCTTGACTACAGTAGCCTGTGTTTGGGGCTGCCCTGCCTGTCTAGTAGTAACTCATGTCTATGGCCGCTAGGCATCTGAGTCAAGCTAAACACCAAGCTCCTCTATAGATTCATTGGCCTTGGAGGTGCCCTAATCCTCCCAGGGCTCATCTCTCAACCGCCCGCGGTAAGGCCAATATCTCATTCTTCCTTGCCTTTGGGATCATGGTACCTAAAATTCACATATTTAGAAATATGATTAGCCATATGAGTAAAGGAATGAAAAATAAGAACATATCAGTACCGGGTACAAATGAGTCTACGAAGCTCATTTATGGGTCATAGTGAAAACTATGAGAAATAAAAGGCCCTGGTAGATGGTAGAGTGCAGTCAACTTAGCTACTAGAATAGCATCTACGGGACTAGGTATGACCCATAGAATAGTCTACATGTCGTAGATGTGATTCCAAATTTGAATTTGTACAAGCAAGGCCCTACGAGTCATAGATTAAACTACGGCTCGTAGATGGTCTCGTCTAATAGAATCCCAGAAATTCCAAGTTATTGAATTTTCACACGAGGGGAAACTACGGCTCGTGGACTATTCTATGGGCTATAGAAGACCCTCGTGGTGCAAAATTTCCAGTAATCTTAGATTGCTAAGCCTACTAAGTGGGTCCCAAAACTACATGCTCAAACTAAGATTGTATAAACCAGCACCGAAGCAAGAATATTATGCACCCTTATGATCCTAACAACTTGCCTAACACCCTACATGCAATGATTACACACTACCTTATCGATTTTCATTTTACATGTTCATAACATAAAATGACACCATTTAAAAGTTAAAAGTTAAGCACATACATGCAATCACACATCATTTTTCTAGCAACTATTTTTATCCAATTCGAACGACATGTGATGACATAGTTTTATCACAATAACATTCAAACAAAACACAACCACACACCTATTCCAGCACTTTATATAATTAACAACAATGGCAAAACTTCAATCAAGATCGAACAAAAAGCATATACAAAGGCAACCATTAATTCGAACCCATCAAATAGACTACCATACCTATCAATAATTTCATCCTAATGACATTAACTTTGATAATACAAGTGTTTTAATGCCAAGAACTTATCAAAATTTGATCAAAATATGGAAAATTGAAGGAGGAATCCAAAGGAGGAATCCGAAGGAGGCAATCCCTATGTCGTCGGAGTGACGTAGAAAACATGTCAAAAAATAAGGATAGTGGCCGGAGATGGTCGATATTTTTTGAAATTTTTTGATAATGGGGGTTAAAATTATTTTACCTCCCTTTTATACTTTGACCGAGTTAGTTTAATAATTTGGCCCAGGCTCAGAAACCCCGACTATGGGCCGTAGAAATTCTACGGTCTGAAGATCCTAGTCTCATAGGCTTCTAAAGACCTCATTAGTGACATTGGCTTCACGGACCCATCTATGGGTTGTATGATAACATACGACTCATAGAGTGGGTCATAAAAGCCCCCAACTCATAGTCAAATGTATAAAACTTACCTGGAGTCCATGAGTCCTATTCATGGCCCATAGTTTTATCTATGAATCATAAAGTTGACTCGTGTACTGGTGTGCATATTATTTTGCTCATTGAAAGTGTTCTATGAATCAGTATATGGGTCATGGTTTGAAACACAACCCATAATACTAGCTGTAGAAGCACTTCTTGTGGAATATTCATCCCAAGATGGATAACTTGGTCTTGTACCTGCACGTACTTCACAAAACACACACTTACCCTATATGCCACCAATCCGATGTCTAAAATTTATAACTAAAATGCTAAAAATTAAACAACCTACAAGTGCAAATGCTAAAAAAGAAATACCACTATTATATCTGAATCCCAAGTAGTGCCTAATTTATTATCACTGCATGACTTGGACAACTTAGTTACTCAGACTTCACCAAGTGCCCATACGTCCATCTTCAAGTCATCAGGCCTCCTCATTGATGGACAAATATTAAAGACGACTTCTTTATCATTCAATCAAAACTTGAGTTGGCCAGATTCTATATCCACTAGTGCTTGCCTAATGTTTAGGAAGGGCATTCGAAAGATGATTGGGACTTCAAAGT